>VZRX01009047.1:0-64886 GCA_013398075.1 Notiomystis cincta | reverse complement strand
GGAGGGGGCACAGCCCGAACCTCCGGGGGTCTCCGGGGGGGTGGGATGGGGATGTAAAGTCAATGTAGGGATGAAACAACTTCTCCCATCCCACGGAGAACCCAAGGACTTGAGCTTGCAGGGGGGGTGAGAGGAAGGGACAAACTCCCTCGTACACAGATGAGCTGAAAAAGGGACACCCAAATGGGCCAAGGACTCCAGCTGAAGGCAGGGCAGCTCCTGACTGTGACATTGCATGGAGTTGTCTTCTCCAAGGAGAAATGAGAGGTGCCAGCAGGAAAAGGAGAAGGGAAAGCTCATGATGCTGTCCATGGAGAGGCTGGTGGCTCATGTCCCTGCTCTCAGCTTCACCCCAGCACTGGCTTTGCTGCAGCAAGTTTAGCTCCTGCTGCACAAACCATCGGGCTCTGCTTCTCCCCTTGGCCTTTCCATGGATATATGGAGGTTACACCCCTCCTGCTCATCTGTCAGGAGTCCCAGGAGGGAGGAAAGAGGCAGGAATTGCTGCCACTTAATTCTGCAGCTTTCCAGTGGAATGGCAGGGCGTGCAATTAATTATTCCTGCTAATGGTGCCGGGCAGGCCCTCGGCTGCTCCCCCAGAGCTGCAGGCTGTGAGTATCCCTGCACAGGTTGTTGCTGACAGCACTCCAGGGGCTGTGTGTGATCCTGCTTGGGTGGAAAGGGCAGCTGAGGCTCCCTGATTTACTTACAGTCTGTCACCTTTGAGGGCCGGGATTAGACCGGCTGGGCAAAGCCACCTCTGCTGTGGGTGGGACTCTGCTGCTTCCCACCAGCACTGCCCAGCTCTGGAGCAGTTCAGGGCCTGCCTGGACAGCTGGGGGGCCTGTCCCATCCTTCCTGGGCAGCCTGGCCTGCTCTGAGCTTCTCGTGCTCCAGTTGTCACCCCAGCACACACCTCCGGGGCTGAGCTGCACCTGATGGGACAGGAGCTCCAGCTGCCCTCCCCAAGGGACTCTGGAGCGCTCCTGAACACCCTGAGGGGATGAACAGGGAGCCTGCACATTCCCCCTACCCAAAATGGGTCATGCCTAGGCTGGGCAGGTCCAGTTTTGTAGCTGAGAGTCAGAATCACAGAATCCTTTAGGTTGGAAAAGACCCCTAAGATCACCCAGCCCTGCCCAGAAGATGATGCTCTGATGCTGTTGCAGTTCCACCAGGTCAGCCCAGCATCCCATCCCCAGCTGCAGCTGTTCATGGACACCCAAGGGAGGGCAAAACCAGGACAGGATCTGCCCTTGCATTCTCCAGCATCTCCAGGGGAGAGGTTTTTGCCAGGTTCAGCCACCCCTGGGGGCTGAGAGCCCTCAATGTGCTGAGTCCTTGCCCACTGCAGGGTGCTGCCTCCTTGGGTGGGTCAGAGCCCAGAGCCTGTAGGATACCCCCCTTTCACTCTCCCATTCCAAAGGTTCAGCCTTTTGATAAGGATTATCCCAGGACCAGCACTGGGGCTGCAGATTTTCCCTCTCCTCCTCTACACCTCTCCAAGTTCTTCCAGAGGCAGATTCCCCGTGGCAGGCTGGGATGAGCCCTCTCTCCAGAGCACAGCACTCTGCCCCCACCCCTCATCCTCATCCCACACCCCGAGTGGACTTTGTTTTCCCCTCTTTGCCGGGTGTTTTGTGTGCCTGGCTGTGGTTATCATGCTCCAGCCGTCAGCTTGCAGCGAGTCCCCGGGAGAAGGTGCCAACTTTAACATATGCCTGAACAGTTCTTTTCAGACATATACAAACTGGAACAATGCCTCGCTGGGAATATGCTTGTTGGTGCAATTTGCCAACTGTGGCTTCAGATCTGCTCTTTTCAGCAAGCACCAACTATTTGTAGACGGTGCAAAAGCCGGGATCGCTGTGCAGGGATGGGGTCTCTGGAAGGCTCTCTCCAGGCAGGCAGGAACCAGCAGGGAAGACAAACACCTCTGAGTATCAAAAATATTGATCAGATCAAAAGTTTTGAGGATCTCAGCCCTTTCCCCCTTTGCTTTAGGAAGTGGCCAGCTCTGATTTCTGCCTGAACCACGAGCACGTCCTCACCTTGTGCGGGCAGGACTTGGCTCAGCTCACCACATTTCCTGGCTTCAAACACCTCCCAGTGCTTCCTCCAGCACTGGTGTTCACCTCTCATCCTCAGAACGTGACTCTGGGGCCACTCAGGGTGACTCAGGGTGTCACTGTCACGCTCATGGAAAAAAGGACTGGCCAACCATGGCTGGACATTCCCCAAACTTCTTCCCGTGGGCTTGCAGACACCGTGGCAGTGTTGGAAGGAAATCTGGGCGGATGAGGCTGGGGCTGTGTCCAGGGAGATGGCCAGGCTTCCCAGGAGGGCACTGAAGGCCCAGTGGCCATGGGGCAGAGGAGTTTGCTCACCACGTGCCAGCCTTCCTGCTGCAAACTCCCAGGGCAGGGATCACATCCCGTCCCTCGCCCATGGAACTCCCCCCCAGCGGGCAGCTCCGGCTGTGGAGATGCCCAGGAGCCAGCCCAGGAGGGAGGGTCAGCTCTTGAACTGCCTGTTCCCCGTGGAGAGCTGCCAAAGGCATGTGTGTTTGAGATAGCAAATCATCAAGGCACCATTGTTCATAGCAACCTCGGTGGAAATATTTGTGTGTGTGTGCGCTGGCATCCAATTTGGCAATGGTTACTCAGCACGAGTGGGCGGCCTGTCCCTTTCTCTCAGCTGGAGCCTCCTCCTCCTCACAGGGACCCAGAAGAGGGATGAAAGGAGAGCAGATGGCTTGGGGGTGCTGAGAAATACCAGTGCCAAGGGCTGTCTCATCATGGCAGGCTGAACATGCTCGAGACCAAGGAGGTCTCTCCGAGGAATGGGGAGATGCAGGAGGTCTGTGAGCAATTCTTGGGATGGGTTTTGCTGGATTTTGAGGGGAGGGAGCAGAAATTGAGGTCTTTGGGGTGTCATGCAGGGAAGAAGAGATCCTTGGGGCATGGGGTTCTGTATCAAAAATTCTCTTTACAAGTCCAAAGGAATTTGAAGGTCTGATGCTGGAGATGGACTTTGGACAAGGGCCTGGAGTGACAGGACACAGGGAATGGCTTCCCACTGCCAGAGGGCAGGGAGAGATGGGATATTGAGGAGAAATCCTTCCCTGGGAGGGGGGGAGGCCCTGGCACAGGGTGCTCAGAGAAGCTGTGGCTGCTCCTGGATCCCTGGAAATGTCCAAGGCCAGGTTGGACAGGGCTTGGATCACCCTGGGACAGTGGAGGTGTCCCTGTCCATGGCAGAGGTGGCACTAAATGACCTTTAAAGGACCTTTCCAACCCAAACCAGTCTGTGACTCTGTGCTGAAGGGACACTGCTGGCTTTGCCAAGAAGAAGCCTCAGGGCTTCCTCCAAGTGAGAATCCAGGGATTCCAGTGGCCAAGGCAGGCAGGCTCCGGAGTCTCTCCTCTTTCAGCACCACACCAGATCTGTCACAGTCCTTTCATGGAGAAATCCCCATTGAAAGCTCCACTGCTGCTCTCATCCCTGCAAAAGTGAATGGAGAGATCTGTCCTGACCTCCATCCCCCTCCACAGCTCCCAGCATTTTGTTTCTCTCCAAAGCTGCTGAGAATCAGCTGAGATGAAACCGAGCTGGCTCCTACACACCTTGGAGCTCAGGCAGGGCTGCTTCCCACACAGTGTCTTTCACCCAAATTAAACAGCTCCCAGCTGAGCCCTGCCATCCATCATGCCAAGCCACGGGGTTTGGCAGCTTTCACACCTCTGTGGGTTCATGTTTAGCGGGGAAAGAGCAGGGACCTTTTATTTGTGAGTGTGTTGTGAGGGCTGAGCAGTCACAGAGGCTGTGGGGCCATCCTTGGGATCACCTGCAATCAGTGGGAGGCTGATTGTGTTAAAGATACCAAAGACCTGGGCACTGAGGAAGAAATTCTTCCCTGGGAGGGTGGGGAGGCCCTGGCACAGGGTGCCCAGAGAAGCTGTGGCTGCCCCTGGATCCCTGGAAGTGCCCAAGGCCAGGCTGGACAGGGCTTGGAGCAACCTGGGACGGTGGAAGGTGGAAAGTTCTGAGTTGGAACGAGATTATCTTTAAGGTCCCTTCCCACTGTGACTCTACTCTCTGATCCCCTGATTTCCAGGCTGGACATTCCTGGGTGCACTCCTGGGGCTGTCACTCCTCAAGGACATTTCACTGACCACACCTTGGTGTCCACACCACTTGCAGGTGAGCAGCTCTCCCAGCTCCTTGGCTGTGTTATCTGAGCTCGGTTCAGTTTTCCAAGTGGGGTCTAAGAGCTCTGCAGGTGTTCCAGAATATTTGAGGCACCTACAAGGAGCAGGTAGACATGGAATGGGATCTCCATCAGCATCACCTATGGTGGAGATCCTTGCTGGAGACACCACTGCCTGTTTTCTCCGTGTGAGCTGAGGTTTTGTTGGATACTGGGGGAAATCTCCTCACCAAAGGAGTGGTTAATCATTGGAAGGCTCCACAGGGAGTGGTGGAGTCACCATCCCTGGAGGTGTTCTGAAAACGAGATGTGAGGATGTTCCTTAGTGGGAGTGGTGGTAGTCAGCCAAGGCTGGGCTTGCTCTGGGAGGTCTCTTCCAACCTGATGATTCTGTGAGTTGAGGACAAGTGTTTCCATCTGTTTGAGGTGGGAAATGGAGTTGTGGCCACCTCAGCTCCCTGTGCCTGGCACATCCACAGCCAGGTTTCCCATGGACCCCCCTGCACAGAGAACGGATTTCTGGGGTCATTTCTGGGGGCAAATCAACATCTCCCAGCTCTCCTCAGCACAGGCTTCACCCCAGGCTCTCCAGATCCAGCAAGGTGGAAATCTCTGCCCCTTTGCCACAGAAAGGCTTCGGGCAGAAAACATCATTATCCTGATTTCTACTTTTTGGGATCTGCTTCCAGGGAGAGTTGCCTTGGCTGGCAGATCCTCCAGCTCCTCACAGTCTGCTTGCTGGAGAGCAGCCTGGGGGAATGACCTTGGCCTCAAATTCCATTAGGAAAGGTCCTGGTTAAACAAGGCTGTTCTCAGAGTCACAGTTTACAGGCATCCTAGGCAACCGCCCTGGGCTCTTTCCAGTCCTCCAGGGAGAAGCACAGCCCCAGAAATCAATAACTGAGTTCTTGTGAAAGTCAGCAGGACTCTGGCGTGACCCAAACCATTCTCTTCAGTGCTTTCTCTCTGCTGAAAGCAAAGAAGGGGTCCCTAAATGAGAGCCCTGGGCTTGAGCAGCACGAAGGGGAGCAGCCCTGGCCCTGTGTCCCATCTCCAGGTCTGCCCAGTGCCCTCTGCCCACCCTCTGTCCCATCTCCAGGTCTGCCCAGTGCCCTCTGCCCACCCTGTGTCCCATCCCCAGGTCTGCCCAGTGCCCACTGCCCACCCTCTGTCCCATCCCCAGGTCTGCCCAGTGCCCACTGCCCACCCTGTGTCCCATCCCCAGGTCTGCCCAGTGCCCACTGTGTCCCATCCCTCTGGGCACTGACTCCCCAGAATGGAGCCAGCCAAGCAGACTTTGAGGGAAAATACTTTCATTTTTTTTGTGGGAACACCACCTCAAGGCTCTGCTGAAGCAGGGACAGCTATTCCCTCCTTGTCAGCCCCCAAAACTCTTTTCATTTTCAGATACTCTCCCTCACTCTCTTTAAAACTGGGATTTCTTTCCTGACTCCAAATGCTTCTTATTAAAAATGTAATAAACACCCAGACCCTCCCCCACTATGTTTTCCCCTCCCCAAAACACCCATAACTCACTTTATATTAATTGTGTATTAATTCCTCTCCCAGCAGTGCTTTCTCCATGTATCTGCACCACAAGTCTTCCCCTCTGAGCTTCAATTAATAATTTGGAAAGCCTTGTTCTCCTGCCTCATTCCCATCCTGCATCTCCCCAAAAAAATATCCCACCGTAAAACAGCAACTGAGGACACCCTACAACCCCCTCTCTTGGTGTAAAGCCCACCAAAAGTCCCTCCTGATGCTGGGACCCAGTCAGAGCTAAGGCTGACACATTCTCCTGCCCAAGGACAGGAGCTGGGCTTGGAGCCCAGAGAAGATGCTTCCCCTGCCATTAATTGATGAATTAATGCATAATTGTGTGGAATATGCTCTGTGAATGAAGGCAGCTGAGAGGCCCAGGGATGCACCAGGATGAGAGCTCCTCATCCCACCAAAGGTCAGTCCTGAATCCTCCTCCTGGGGAACAAAGGAAAACTGGAGGAAGCTCAGGGAAATGCCACATTTTTAATGGCCTGAGAAAGCTGACTGGTGGCCAGAGCTGCAAAGAGGTGGGATGGGTTTGCAATAGCAGGGGAAGGGGTGAGTGGCTCAGGGACCGACCCCAAAACCTCTTGGAGGGTTCAGAGGAGCTGGGAGAAGGCACAGGGAGAGCAAAGATGGGAAGATGGAGCTGCCTGAATTCCCAAGTTCACCCGTTTTTTAGCAGTGAGGGTGTTTTACCAGCTGGACAATTTACAATTGGATCCTCTCCCAGTCTTTAAACTGAGCCCATCTGTGTTTTTAAATACAAAGTTTAACCCCAGAAATGGTAATACAGACAGAAAAATTCAGTCTATTAGCCACTTTCTGGAAAGCTCTGGAGTCACTGCACTTCATGACCTCCTGGAAAACACAAGGAACCTCTGCACCTTTGAGAAACAAACTCCAGGATGTTTGAAAATCTGTTTGTGCTGGGTCCAGAGCAGTGCAGCAACAGCTGAAGGTCACAGGCACTGTATAAATAGAAAGGAGGTTTTATTGTGACATGTCCATCCGGAGCCATTGCTCCTGGCTGTGCCATCTGGGATGGGAGCAGCAGCCTGTGCACCCCCACTGCAGCAGAGAGGAGGGGGTTCTGTCCTTGCAAGGATGATACCGTGCAAAGAATGATGGGGTTGTGAGTTGGCTCCTGATTTTACCGATTTTGAAGAAAAGTCGGAGGTGTGATGGAGCTGTGGAACGCAAATTCCTCCTGTGGGGTTTCAATCATGCACCCAAGCAAGGAGAAGGAAGTTTTCACCCATGGAGAGCATTTTCTGCCTGGAGAGTGACTGTTCTTCTAATTTGGGGACCTCAGTGTCCCCATCAGAAGGGGCAAGAGGGGCTCTCTGGTGTCCTTCAGCATGTGCTGGTAGGATTTTAAACCAGCCTCTGTTCATGTGCTACTAAAGACCTTTTCTGGCCAAAATCCTGCTTGATTCCATTTCCCTGCTCCATCCATCAGCTCCCTGCACCCAAAACTTGTCATCCTCGTGTATTTGGGTGATAAATTCTTCAGGGTCTGGAGCAGGGGATGCTGCACCCTTGTTCCAGAACAGCAGCACTGGGAGGTTCCCTGAAACCATGATCATGATCACATCCCTGTGGATGCCCTGAGAGAAGGGCAGCAGCCATGGGGGAGGAACCTCTGGAATCTTGGTAAAAACAGTGGGAATGAGACACTGGGATGGAAGAGCTCGACCCAAGGAACGTGGCAGGGCCTGCTGCTCTTGAGGCCATCAGGCAGCCATGGAGAGGACAGGAGGGGAGACCTTGGCTTTCAGCTCTCAGAGATGACTCCTGGTGTTTCAGGAAGGCTCTTGGACAGGGAACAGCCTGGAAACCTTCAGACAGCGTGGCTGGATGGTGGCCAAAGAGGCTCTCAGCTCTGGCTGCCTGAGGCTCATCTCCTCAGGGAATCTGCTTTCCCAGTGGAAGGAGCAGTGTCCTGTCCTGCTCCAGAGTGGGTGAACCCCAGGAGAGCCAGGCTGGGGAGCAGAGAGCTGTGAGTGCTTGGTGAGGGCTGTTTTTTTGGGAATCTGACCCTCTCTTGGGAGCAGATCCTCTGCCAGCTGCTCAAGGCTGCCTCCTCCTGCTCTGTGATCCCAGTCCTGGGAGGTCTCTTGTAGCCATGAATGTGGATCAGGAGCAGCACCCTGCCCCCAACACACCCCTTTTCCAAGATCCACGTTGTCTGCACCTCTCTGAGCAGGAGAAGTGTGGATAACTCCCCAAATTACCATCTCCTGCTACTGCTGTCTGGAAGGAACTCACTGATCCAAGGAAGAGCTGGAAGTCAGGGATGCCAGAGCCATGGCAGGGTAATTCAGAGCTTCAGCAGCAAAGTATTCCAGCTTCTCCCACCTCAACACAGGCTCCCTGGGTCCACTGTTATTTCCCCACTGGATTATTTTTACCAGGTGAGAAGGAGGGGATCTGGAAGTCTATTGAAGCACCTAATGGTTGGAAACTCATGGGAATGAAATGAGGAGAATCCCAGCTTTTCAGCTTGAAGGGAGTGACTGTTTCTCCCCCTCCTTGAAGGACAGCTGGGTGTGTGGCATTGTGACCACAGAGAGGAAAATCTCTTCTCTCCTGCTCTGGCTGCTGATCTGGTATTGGATTGTGTGATGGGTCACACCTATTGATCACAGCAGGCTAAAAAAGACACAGCCCATAAATAACTCCTGACGTCCCCAGCTGGCCAGAAATCCTCAGCAAAGGGCTCCTGGGAGAGCTGTTGTTGGGATTTCTCTGTCCTGCTCCCCTGGGAAACGCTGGGGACAGGTTTGGGTTAGGCCAGGGGACTGGGGCTCACTGCAGTGTTTTTATTTACAGGGGCTGGGTTATCCCAGTCCTTAATCCAGCCCCTCCTGGAAGAGCATCCCCAGCCACGCTGGAATGGGGCACTTCCCATGCCAGTGCTCACCAGCACGTGGGCAAGACACAGAGGCAAAGGTGGCTCTCCTCTGCTCTCCTTCCCCCAAGGGAGCCATTCCTTGTGTTCAGTCTGCCCTCAGAATCCATGGAACTGCTGGATTTTGGAACGAGGAACCATAAGAAACACACAGCAGGGAGACAAAAACGGGGGGATCAGGCTGTGCCTCCTTATGGAAACAGCTCCAGGTGGCTCTGGGCTGGAGGAGCAAAGCCTGGTCCCTGCAGGGCTCCAGGAGGTTCTGAGCTGCAGGAGCAAAGCCTGGTCCCTGCAGGGCTGGAGGAGCAAAGCCTGGTCCCTGCAGGGCTCCAGGAGGTTCTGGGCTGGAGGAGCAAAGCCTGGTCCCTGCAGGGCTCCAGGAGGTTCTGGGCTGGAGGAGCAAAGCCTGGTCCCTGCAGGGCTCCAGGAGGTTCTGGGCTGGAGGAGCAAAGCCTGGTCCCTGCAGGGCTCCAGGAGGTTCTGGGCTGGAGGAGCAAAGCCTGGTCCCTGCAGGGCTCCAGGAGGTTCTGGGCTGGAGGAGCAAAGCCTGGTCCCTGCAGGGCTCCAGGAGGTTCTGGGCTGGAGGAGCAAAGCCTGGTCCCTGCAGGGCTCCAGGAGGTTCTGGGCTGGAGGAGCAAAGCCTGGTCCCTGCAGGGCTCCAGGAGGTTCTGGGCTGGAGGAGCAAAGCCTGGTCCCTGCAGGGCTCCAGGAGGTTCTGGGCTGGAGGAGCAAAGCCTGGTCCCTGCAGGGCTCCAGGAGGTTCTGGGCTGGAGGAGCAAAGCCTGGTCCCTGCAGGGCTCCAGGAGGTTCTGGGCTGGAGGAGCAAAGCCTGGTCCCTGCAGGGCTCCAGGAGGTTCTGGGCTGGAGGAGCAAAGCCTGGTCCCTGCAGGGCTCCAGGAGGTTCTGGGCTGGAGGAGCAAAGCCTGGTCCCTGCAGGGCTCCAGGGACACCCCCTGGCCAGGGCCAGGGCACCAGGGGCAGCTGCAAACCCCTCCTTGAAGCTCTCAGTGATGCTCCGCAGGTCCCACGTGTGGCCTGACCGTGGTGAGGGACACGTGAGGAGAGGGGAGGACCCAGCCAGGCACCGTCCCTCTCCCTCCTCCCCCGTTCCCTTGTTCTCACACAGCCGAAAAAAGCATTCCCCACCTAATGATGATTCGGCCAACGGGGCAAGTCAGGCATGACAGATCTCATTCTGGAGCTGGGGTCAGGCAGCAAATTGCTGCTGGCACTGAGATCCCCGAGCTGAGGGGCCGGGGGGGTCCCCCCAGCATCCTCTGGCTGCTCACACACACAGCACCTCAGGATTTTGGGGGGCTGGAGAGGGTCCAGCCACTGCAAAAGAGACTTTGGGAGCAGCACCCTGCTGATAACTCACAGCATTTCCCACTTTATCAGAGGCCATGGCAACATTTTTGCCTGATCCAAGAGTTTCCTCAGCTTCCAGCATTTTACTGGGCACGCTGCATCCTGCATTTCCCTGGCAGTGGGGAGAGGGAGGGAGGCAGGAAACGACTCTGCTGGAGCAGGAGAGCTCCAGAGGGAGTGAGAAGGTGCAGGTCCCTTCCAGGGAGTGAGGAAGATGCAGGTCCCTTCAGGGGGTGAGGAAGATGCAGGTCCCTTCAGGGAGTGAGGAAGATGCAGGTCCCTTCAGGGGGTGAGGAGGTGCAGGTCCCTTCAGGGGGTGAGGAAGATGCAGGTCCCTTCCAGGGGGGGGGGAGGNGTGAGGAAGATGCAGGTCCCTTCCAGGGAGTGAGGAGGTGCAGGTCCCTTCAGGGGGTGAGGAAGATGCAGGTCCCTTCAGGGGGTGAGGAGGTGCAGGTCCCTTCCAGGGAGTGAGGAGGTGCAGGTCCCTTCCAGGGAGTGAGGAGGTGCAGGTCCCTTCAGGGGGTGAGGAAGATGCTGAGAACGCTCCAGAGGCCGCCCAGGCCCTGATCCAAAGCCAAGGAATAAATCCATCCCGCTGCAGGGAGATGATGGAGAGTCAGCCAGGGAGGGGAAGGTTTATTTAGAGAAACAACCGTGGGCTGCCTGCCCACACCAGGCTTTTAGCTGATGATCTGCACGTGCCATGGCTGGGGGCGGCTTGGGGGAAGGAGTCCACTATTAAAAGCCTGGCAGAATCTCTGCTGAATCCTGCTGGAGCTCGGGGAGGGCCTGATCCAGCAGGATTCCACCCCCAGTGTCACCTCAGCTGACCCTGGGACCAAATCAGAGACAAAGCCACGGCAGCTCCTCCTCTCCTCTGCCAGGGGCACCAGGCACTGGTGGGGAATGCCAGCAATTCCTGAGAACCCGGCTCCTTCGGAGGATTATCCAAGATTTGTGATGTGCCCAGAGACCCACACAAACCAGAGACTCTCCTGGGGAAAGGCTGTGCTGGAGGGAGGGAGGGAGGGAGGCTCTGGAGAGGCTGGAGCTGTGCAGATTCCCACACTCCTGAGCTGGGTGCAGCCTCAACACCAACGATCCTTGGCCTTAATGGTGACCTGAGCACTGGATCCATCCCCTTTGCTCTTCTCCTCCCTCCAGACGCGGCCAGCGAGGCGAATCAGCGCGGGATAATCCATCTCCTTCCCGCTCCATTCTGCCTCCCTTAAACGCGGCTCCGGCCGCGGTAATTCAGGAGATTCCTCTGCACCGAGGGCAATTCCCGGCTCATTCACACCGGGAGCACACAGGAGCAGAATCCCTTCCCTGCCCCCGGGGAGGACACGGAGGACACAGTGCTGGCTGTGCCTGGGGTGCTGCTGAGGCTGCCAGGAATTCCCGGGCACGGATGGGGACACGGGGACAAAGTGCTCGGAGCTTCTGGCGTCTCAAGATTAATGTTTTGGGGTCAACCAGGCATCAGAGCAGTGGAGAATCAGCACAGAATCATAGATTGGGTCGGGTTGGACACCTCAGAGGACTTCTCTAAGTTCCCATGGGCAGGGAATTTTCCCCTCTCCCGGGTTGCTCCAAGCCCTGTCCAGCCTGGCCTTGGGAAGCAAGAGGCTCTCAGCTCTGGCTGCCTGAGGCTCATCTCCTCAGGGAATCTGCTTTCCCAGTGGAAGGAGCAGTGTCCTGTCCTGCCCAGGGTGGGTGAACCCCAGGAGAGCCAGGCTGGGGAGCAGAGAGCTGTGAGTGCTTGGTGAGGGCTGTTTTTTTGGGAATCTGACCCTTTCTTGGGAGCAGATCCTCTGCCAGCTGCTCAAGGCTGCCTCCTCCTGCTCTGTGAGGCCTTGGGAGGTCTCTTGTAGCCATGAATGTGGATCAGGAGCCATGAATATGGATCTCAGGATTTATGTTTTGGGGTCAACCAGGCATCAGAGCAGTGGAGAATCAGCACAGAATCATAGATTGGGTCGGGTTGGACACCTCAGAGGACTTCTGGTTCCTCCCCCTGCCATGAGCAGGGAACTTTCCCCTCTCCCAGGTTGCTCCAAGCCCTGTCCAGCCTGGCCTTGGGAAGCAAGAGGAGATGTGAGGAAGGAATGATCTCCACCAGGAGTTAACAGAGGCCCAGCAGGGCCAGATGTGCTGCAGCAGGACTGGGGGCTGTGGGAGCAGGAGCCCCCCTGAGCACATCAGCCTCCCCTGGACAAAGCCATGTTGGCACAGCTCAGAGGAAAATGGACATTTCTTGCCCCAGGCACAGAGCTGGCACCTGCCAAACCCACCCCAGCTGGGTTGGAGTGCTGCTGTCACAGGGGTGGGGCAGGGCCAGGGCAGTGTTTTCACCCCTGGGAGCTGCTCCTCCTTTCTCCCCACAGCTCAGGGGCTGGGGGAAGGATGCTGAAGGACCTGGCAGCCTCAGCCCACAGGGCTCTCTTGAACCCAGCAAGAAAACCTTGGAAATACACTGGAGAGATGGTTTGCCACAACCTTTCCTTCTCAGTAAGAGTGGAGGTGCTTTTCCTACTCTGAGTTTACCTGCAGGAGGTGACAAAAAGGCAAAAAAACCCCTAATTTGTGGTGTTTTCCCCGGAAAAGCAAGCCCTGGTGCAAACCCAAGGTGCTGCATGGTCACTGCTACATTCACCCCCTGAGCTCCACAGGCACCAGGACCACCAAGGAGCAGAGCTGGGAATCAATCACAGACTTGTCTGGGTTGGAAGGGACCTCAAAGACCATCCAGCTTCACCCCCCTGCCACAGGCAGGGTCCACCCCTCCCCTCCTGCCTCTCTCACAAGGATGTGCTGTGCCACAACCTCCCAGCAGCCACCTGGGATGGAGGAGGGGAATCCAGGGTCATTAGTGCAAAGAGGAACGAGGCCAAGAGGGCTTTCATGCCTCAGCATCTTAATTGAAATGGGTTTCCCATCCTCCCCCCCCTGCTCCCAAGCCCAGCACACCCAGGCTCTGTCAAGGGCATCTCATGGCCCAGTGCTGTGCACTCTGCATCCCCCATGAACCACTCACATCCCTTTAATTAAATGTCAAGATATGCAGGGGTTTTTTTTACCTTTTAAGTGCCCTCTGCTCAGAAAGATTCATGGAGAGCTCAGGTACAGTGTGGTGAGGAGAGGGGGGGCTGTGGGTGGGAAAACCGTGGGGGAAACAGTGATCAGAGCCAGGCAGGATCCCCTGAAATCCTCTGGGTTGTTTGTTTGATTGAAAGGCTGGAGATCAGGGGAAGGTTCTTCCCCCAGAAGGTGCTGGCACTGCCCAGGCTCCCCAGGGAATGGGCACAGCCCCGAGGCTGCCAGAGCTCCAGGAGGGTTTGGACAGAGCTCTGAGGCACAGGGTGGGATTTTGGGGTGTCTGTGCAGGACCAGGAGCTGGACTGGATGACCCTTCAAGCTCAGGAGGCTCCATGGCTCTGTGACCCACCAAACACAGCCTGAGGTGCAGCTCCCTCATCTCCAGAGCCGGGGCTGGTCCTGGGGCATCACCTGGGGGAAGCCAGTCCTGTCCTGCATCAGTGAGGGACATCCTGAAGGACCAAACCTGCCTCCCTGCAGCAAAGGGCAGCCTGGCACGACCCTCCAGGGGTCTGGGGAGATCATGGAATCCTAGAATCCCAGAATCCCAGGCTGCTTTTTGTTGGAAGGGACCTTAAATCTCATCCCATCCCACCCCCTGCCATGGGCAGGGACACCTCCCACCATCCCAGGTTGCTCCAAGCCCTGTCCAGCCTGGCCTTGGGCACTTCCAGGGATGGGAAGTGCACAGCTGAGGTGATTCCAGCCTTTCCTGACTCTCCATACTGAGCTCCCTGGAGCCTCCTCCTCCCCTGTGAGCTTCCCTCTTCCCAGGTCCCCGTGAAAGGCGCAGTGTCCGGCGTGGAGAGGCGCCAGCTGCTCGCTCTTGCAGCTGATGCAGGGCTGCATGCCCAGTGCTGGCACTCCCAAAGGATGTTCCTGTACAATCTGTCCTCCCAAGGAGACCTGGAGATGAAGTAGGAGAGGAGGCAGCAGGGCAGGAAGCAGCAGGCAGGACTCATTCATCACCTGCATCCTCCTGCTGACCAAACCCACACACAGCTCCT
Organism: Notiomystis cincta; assembly: GCA_013398075.1. NCBI lineage: Eukaryota > Metazoa > Chordata > Aves > Passeriformes > Notiomystidae > Notiomystis > Notiomystis cincta. The sequence continues at coordinate 50,745 of VZRX01009047.1, read as the reverse complement.
GTCCCAGGCCACCCAAATCCTGACCCAGCTTGGACCAGCTCCCCCTGCTCCAGGTGCTGCTGCAGCCTCAGACCTGGCCAGGGTCAGTGTTGCACCTGGGAACAGCCTTTTTAAACCTTGATAAACTTTTAGATCTCAGTGGTAAAATCCTGCAGTGGTGACAGAGGGATTTGGGAGCTGCCCTGGCAGGATGAGAAGTGTTTTTGTCACCTCCTGGGAGCCCACAGTGGGAGTCAGCTTCAAAATTAGAGAAATTTAGTGTTCCAAACCAATCATAATTTCTCCTGGAAAGCACTTAGGGAGGCTTCTCTGGTGAGCAGGCAACTGAGTCCAGCCTGGATTCCCCTCCACATCCACAGGCTGCAGTGGGAGCAGCACATTCCACATGCACTGACCCCAAAATTCAGGTGGAGTGGTCAGTCCTTGCACCAAAATAAGGAGAAGAAATGGTGCCTGTGTCTGGGTGGAAGGTCCATGGCCCAGGGAAAAGCAGGCTGGACAGAAGCACATCCCATCTTTGGCAAAACCCTTCCAAATTTCCAAATGCTTGAAGATGCAAATTTCAGGTTTTAGAAGCTGCTTGGGTTGGATGCCAGAAGGACATGGGCAGCTGGGTGGACTCCCAGCCACTGGTGTGTTGATGTCAGCCCAGTGGGAACCACGAGCTCCCCTGGGATGCTCAGCCCTGGTGGAGCTGCTCCTTCTCCCCAGTGCAATTTGGGGACTGGGGTGTCTGGGAGGCATCACAGTTCCTCTGGTGGGATCTCATTATGTGATGAGCTGAACATCTGGATTAAAATAGATCAAATAGTCACTAAATCCTAAATAAGCCTGGGAGCTCAGAGGCAGCCATATGCTTCCTACTGACAAGCTCAAAAAAAATCTCTCCTTGCCATTACCTCACACTGCAGCAGTGTTTTATCCTCCTCCCAGCCAGCTCAGGGACAAACCTGCCTGCTCTGCCTCCCCAGCCCTCCCTGCTCCAGCCATCCTCTGGACCAGCAGCCTGAGGCTCCTTCAGGCAGGGATGTCAGCTGGAAAATGGGCACTTACCCCACAGTGCAAAAGATTTGGTGATGGGAATGAAAGGAATCGTACTCAAAGGAAGCTGAAAAAGGAAGAAAAGCTCATCTTTGTTGTTTAGGGTTGAAAGGATGCTAAATGTCCCTTAATGATTGGGATTTTAGGGAAATCCTCTAGGAACACAGTGAATATTTGTGTTTTGCTGTCTGTCTCCTCCTGGGGCCAAGAGGAGGGTGGAGGTCAAGTGGCCTCCAAGGGATGGGTGAGAGCATGGAGGGTGGGATGGACCCAAGGGTGCTGCAGGAGGATGCAGGACCCATGGAATGGTTTGGGTTGGGAGGGACCTTAAATCCCAACAATTTCACCCCCTGCCATGGCAGGGACACCTCCACTGTCCCAGGCTGCTCCAAGCCCTGTCCAGCCTGGCCTTGGACACTCCCAGGGATCCAGGGGCAGCCACAGCTGCTCTGGGCACCCTGTGCCAGGGCCTCCCCACCCTCCCAGGGAACAATTCCTTTCCAGTGTCCCATCTAAATCTACTCTTTTCAGGGCAGACTCAGGCAGGATTCAGGGATAACCCTTCACAGCACTGCCTTTATGCCCTGGGAGCACAAAAATAAGGTGTGGCCACTGCCTTTAGGCCATGTTCCTTATTTAGCTTAGCAAGACAGGGCTAAGGTCCTGGGAGGCCTTGGCAGGCCTGTCCTGGGGCTTTTTTTAGCCCTTTTCAGCTGATTTTAGCTGTAACACCTCATTGCCCAATGGTCAGATGAGCATTGCTGATGTGGCAACCAGTCTGCCCAGCATTCAGGCCAGCAGCTTTCAGCAAACCTTCCTGCAACTGCCTGGTTTCACCCTAAAAACATTCAACCAGCCAGAGAGGGGCTGAATAAAATCAGGGGTGCTTCTGTGACCCAGCAGGTTGTTGTGTGAGGTGTGAGAACAGCACCAACCAGGCCCTCCCTCCAGCGAATGTCAGCGATGCTGGTGACTTGCCACGGTGCCTCTGAGGAGGAGCAGGCCCAGGAGATTGTCAGAAGCCCTGTGTGTAACCAGTAATTGCATTATTGATGGGAATTAGCAGTAATTGGATAATTTGGGGGCTGCTTGTTGGGTTTGCTCCAACGAGGCTGACAAAAAACGCCGTGGTTGGTCGTGGTTTGCTGGTTAATGAGACCAAGCTCCAGCTCCCTGCCCTGTGCACCAGGGTTTTGCTGCCTTTTTGCCTTCTAAATTCAGAGTGTAACACTTCAGGGATAATCATCTGGAAATGGCATGGAAAAATCAGGGCAGGCCGTGGCCTGAGTTAGCTGGAGAAATTCTCCTTCCTTCTCTGCCTCCCCGCTGGTTTGAGGGAGAGGAGGGTGGTGGTGGCTGAGCTGTGTTGGATCAAGCATTTATTAATTTATTGATTAACAAGGAGATCAAATGGGAGCACAGAGGTGTCCCCCTGGTGTCCCCTTCCCTCCATCACCCACGGGCACAGTGGCCCCAGGATGTGACTGGGTGAAGGAGGCAGCCCATGGGCAATAATTCACCGAGGCCAAATCCTGCTGGGGAAGGTCTGAGGGCCCAGTTTGGGCTCTCTGGTGCCTCTCAGCAAGGGAAGGACCAGATGTTCACCTCTGGGATGCCCAGCCTGAAGGAACCAGCTCTCCATTTGCAGTCACATCTCCCCAGCTTCCCGTTTTTCCTCGGAAAAATGTTTGCTTTTTTTGGTTTATTTTTGCCGTGGAAGGGGCTGGTTGTGCCGTGGCAGTGTGGGATCCACTCACTCCTTCCTCCTCCTGGCCGAGATCTCGTGATTTTGCACCTGATCTCCCAATTCTTTGGGAGGGGAAACGAGGGGGCAGCAGAGGAAATGACCAAGCAGCCCCCTCCGGCTTTGTCCCAGCTGTGAAACACCTTCCTGCGCCCTGCCCTGCCGCCTTTTCTCCCGGCATCCTGGGAAAAGGCTGGATTTGGGGCCAGGGAAGGCGCTGGAGGAAGGAGGGGGAGGCAGGGGACGGGATGCTCTCGCCACTCCGCCGCTGCCGGGTGCCTGTGGCCGATCGGGCGCGGCCGCTGCCGGTGATGAGCAGCCACACTCGGCTGGGCGGCCCCGGTCCTGCCCCCCGCTGGATGAGGGCTGCCAGGGGGCTGGGGTGAGCTGGAGAGAGTGGGAAATGGGCTGGGGAAAAGGCTTCAGGTATTTGCTGGGGGAGGGTCCCCCCTTGGGTGGGGCTGTGCTGGGGGACAGGAGCATTTCTGGGGCAGGGACTCACCTGCCTCGTGCACCGGGGGGAATACACCCAAATACACCCAGTGGTTGGGGGGGAAGGTGCCTGCTCAGCCTGGCTTCAGCTCCTCGTGGTTCAAATGCAAGCAAGGCTATTCCTTCTCCATCCTCATCCTCCCTCTTTTCACCTCCAGCCTTCTTTCTCCATCCCCAGCCTCCCCTTCTCCATCCCCATCCTTTCTTTCTCCATCCCCACCCTCTTTTTCTCCATCCTCATCCTCTTTTTCTCCATCCCCATCCTTTCTTTCTCCACCCCCATCCTCTTTTTCTCTATCCCCATCCTCCCTCTCTCCATCCCCATCCTCCCTTTCTCTATCCCCATCCTCCTTTTCCCTATCCCCAGCCTTCCTTTCTCTATCCCCATCCTTCCTTTCTCCATCCCCATCCTTTCTTTCTCCACCCCCCTCCTTTCTTTCTCCATCCCCAGCCTCCCCTTCTCCATCCCCATCCTTTCTTTCTCCACCCCCCTCCTTTCTTTCTCCCCCCCCATCCTCTTTTTCTCTATCCCCATCCTCCCTCTCTCCATCCCCACTCTCCCTTTCTCTCTCCCCAGCCTCTCCTCTCTCCCCAGCCTCTCCTTACCCATCCTCAGCCTCCCAGCTCCTTTTGCTCACCCTGAGCTTGCCCCTGGCTCTTTGTGCTGCCCTGCCCTTGACCCAGCCCCACAAATCCCAGCCCTACAGGACCCCAGCCCAGTGCCACGGGCCGAGCTCGGGAGCATCCCCGTGCCTCAAAGCCTGGAGCCAGGAGCAGTGCAGGGCACAGAGAAGCTACAACCAGGCTGAGAACACAGCCCTGATTTCTCACCCCGGCTCAGGAAGACACAGGGACATGACCCAGATATTTGATGGCAGCGTTTAACATTTCCCCCGCAAGGCAAAGCCAGCCCGGCTTCCTCTCCCTCCCGCTCCCCAGCCAGGCTGCTCGGGCTGGCCCGCTGCCTTCCCGGGGCTTAAGAGCTCATGGGGCTGGGATTCAGGGGAAAATGTGACTGTGCAGCCTCATCAGGAGCCCAGATGTTGCTGCTGATTCATCCGATAATTGCGTAAGCCCCGGCAGAGGGCTCCAGCCGGGAAGCAGCTGCTTCCTACTGGCTGTGCCCTGGAACGGGGAGGAGTGGGGGTCCCCTCCTCTGCATCAAGGCAGAGGGCTCGGGATGGGGTGCAGCACCCTGAAAAAACAATCAGCGAGAGGTGGAACACCTGGAAGAGACATCCCTGTCGCGGTGAGAAGCAGGCGAGCAGATCCCGGAGCGCCCAGAAAAGGCACTCAGAGGTGGTCAGATCAATCCTCCCATCCCTGCTCGATATCCAGGGGGTGTTTGGCCTCTCTGAGACATCCAGTGGCCCTGCAGAGGGACAGAGGACAAATCTCTCCGGGGTGCTCCGTGCACTCGTCCATGTAATCGTGTGGATACAATTTGATTATCCCTTCCTTGATGTTTAGCATCACAAAGGGAAAAGCTGCCTCGAGCTGAGCCCTTGGAGCCACCACTCTGAGACTGGTCTGGGGGGAGCAGGGTCTGAAACTGGGCTGGAGGAGCTGCAGCATTTGGGAAGGCTTTAAAAATGTCCTTCCTCAGCCCATTGCTGTGTTCAAGAGACATTTGGGCAATTCTCTCAGGCATGTGGTTTGATTTTTGGGATTCTCCTGCGCAGGGCCAGCAGTTGGACTGATGATCCTTGTGAGTCCCTTCCAGCTCAGGAGATTCCATGATTCTCCCAGCAGCAAACTGGTCAGGCTCTTCAGGAGAAGATACAAAGCCCAGGTACTGCTTTTGTTCCAGGGCTCATGAAAATTCATTTTTTTTTTCCCAAGGAAGACACAGCCATTGATAAAAAAGACCTGGACAGACCAGGGCTTTTACACAGCAAAGAGGTTTCAGGCCCCAGAACTCCTGGTCTGCCCTTGCAAGGGGTGTTTAGCAGGTGAGATTTCACAGAAAATGCCTGTGTGTGTGCATCTGTTGAGCCTGTTTGCACATAAATAACACACCAGAGGTTTTAGAGGACAATGTTGCTCAAAGCCAGAGCAGGACACGTTGTGTTTCATGAAAAATTCCCTGGCAAGATGAGCCTGCGTCAGAAAAACATCCAGGGCTTTGTAAAGGACGTCAGTGCCCCCTGCACCCCCATTCCCACAGTTTCTGAGGATGACCAGGACCTTGGCCAGCCCTTTGAGGAGGCCTCCTGTCCATCTCATGGGCAGCAGGGCCCAAATCAGAGTCACCACACGGGGCAGAAGCCACGAAAAAGCCAAATCCGCTCTCAGCGAGAGGGGAGGAAAAAACTCCCTTCGGTGCCAGAGGTGGTGGGCGAGCACCTGGAGAAGGGGGTGGCAGGTCCAGCCTCATCCCCCTGGCATGCTGGGAGGAGGGGGGAGGCTTTTTCTTGCGAGGAAAGTGCTCTGAGAGTCAGGCAGGCCCGGAGCAGCGGGCTAAGCCGGGTTTAGCGCCGTCCTAAGCGGCTTTAGGAGCAGCGAGCGCGGGAGAGCCGCGCTCCAAATCAAAGGCGGGGGAGGAAAACAAACAGTGCCCCAGGTTATGCAAGGGACCAGAGGGCTGCCCACGTGCTCCCCGGGGTCTTCCAGCCCCCCCCCGGGAATGCTGTGATGGGCTTTGGCTCATCCTGATCCCCCCTCGTTAGGAATTTGTGGGGGGAGGTTCGGAGAGGAGAGAAAGAAGGTTCGGAGATGCGGCAGCTGCTGTTGGAGGGGGGACAGAGCAGGGTTTGGTTGGGATGGAAGTGAATTGCAAATTTAAAGGTGGCTGGAAAAAGGACATGGATGAGTCCTTGCTGGCCCCTCTGGCAGGACACAGAGCTGGGGTCAAATGAGCCATCAAGTGACAGCCAGGGAGGGCAGATCAGACAGAGCAGGGACCTCCCCTCATCACCTGCACAGCTAAGCAAGGAATTAGTGCTGTGGGATACATGGATCCCAAAACTTTAGCACCTGATAATCCCAAATATTCCACCTCTGGTTTGTGAGAGTGACTTTTCACATGGGCAAGTAGTGACAGGACAAGGGGGAATGGACTTAAACTGCCAGAGAGAAGGGTTAAATGGGATATTGGGAAGGAATCCTTCCCTGTGAGGGTGGGGAGGCCCTGGCACAGGGTGCCCAGAGAAGCTGTGTCTGCCCCTGGATCCCTGGAAGTGTCCAAGGCCAGGCTGGATGGGGTTTGGAGCAACCTGGGATAGTGGAAGGAGGTGGAATGAGATGATCTTTGGGGCCCCTTCCAACCCAGATCATTCTACAATTCTAAAATCAATTGCAATATTTTAGATGTAAGAGGTGACCTCCTTTGGGTTGTCCTGGGCAGGTCCCTGCACGTGTCACTGCAAGCCTCTGTCACATCCTGCTCTGTGCCTCAGTTTCCCTGCCCTGGAGCTGAGTCACACACGGTGTGTGCTGCAAAATTTGCAAAAGCAGCTTGGCTGGAAATCGGTGGAGTTTGCTCCAAAGAGAAATAAATCTTTGGGAGGAGATGTTTGCTTTCAGCCTGTCACTAAAGCAGAGCCCAAACAGCCTCTTCTGGACAGGGCCACGGGGAAAGATCTCCACTTGCCCAGCTGAACAGGGAGGTTTGGTGTCCTGCAGCTTCCTAAGGAACCCTCCCATCCCTTCCCATCCCTTCCCATCCCTCTGCTGTCCCTGTGGAGGGCAGGACACCTCTGAGCACTGCTCAGAGTCAGGGAGAGCTCATCCCACCAGGAACCCCTGGAACTGTCCCTTCACGATGGAACAAACACAATCCTGGGACAAGAATCCCCTAACCATGCCTGGACACTTGCTAGGCCAGTCATGCTCTCCAGAGCCACTTTTCCTCCAGCTGCTGCTCCTGTCTGGTGGTTTCCTGCTCCCCAAATTCCACCCTTTGCTCACCCTCACTGCTGTTTCTCCCTGTGGAGGGGATGAGTTGTATCCACGCTGCTGTCACATCCACCCTCAGCTTTTCCCTTGGAAATACCATCCTCATCCAAAGCCATGAAACTCCTGACTGAGCCACTCTTTCTCATCCACTCCCAGGGTGCTCCACTCCTAGAAAAAAATGGGATGATACTGTCAAAAAAACCCCACTGTTGATCCACTTTTGGTGAGGTGTCAGCTCCATCTCATTGGAAAAGGGTGGATCTCTGTCCCAGGTCTCCTTGGACATCCTGATTTGTCTCATTTCCAAGCCAGCAGCTGCTCTGGAGTGTCCTGTGAGATCTGGTTTCATCCCTCATCCCTTTTGTTGCTGCATTACCAGATCCCATTTTCACCTTCTCCCAAATTCTGGATGCTCCCACCTTTGTGCTTGGCCCCAGTGCCAAGTGGGAATGAGGCAAATTCCTCCTGCCTTTTGTTTCCTGGAGGGAGGAAGGACCAGGAGAGGGAACTGAGTCCTGTTTGGGGTGATCTCACTCTGTTTTGGGTGGGATAGAGATGCAGCCCCCCAAAGAGGAGCTTCAGAGGAGAGTCAGGTGGTGGCAACCAGCTCCTGGATGGTGAGAGGAGATGGGGAGAGAGGCCAGGCAGGCAGGTGGATCCCATGGCTGGATTCACCCTTCCCAGAGCCTGTTGAGGAGGGATTTTAGGAATGCCAGGAGCAGTTTGGCTGCCTGAGAGTAGAGCTGGCACCTGTCCCCCAACACCTGGCCTGGGATGAAATCATCCTCCTGGCTGGGGAGCTTTGTCCCCAGTCCTAATTAGACAGGGCAGGCTCCCTAATTAGCACCTGTGTTTGGGACAAAACACCCGAGGGGCTCCTCAGAGGGGGGTGGAGGCACAGAAAAGGCCCCACCCCTCCTTGCCAGAGGGGCCAAATCCACCCCAAACGGGGTGGCTGATTCTGGGGAGCACCAGGCGTGGGCTGTCACATCTGCTGGGACATCTGGCACTTCTCCTGGCCTTGCTTCCATGCCTTCATGTGCAACCTCACCCATCCCATCCCATCCCATCCCATCCCATCCCATCCCATCCCATCCCACCCCACTGCAGACAGAAAGGGGTTCAAGGAGCCCATTTTTTCCCATGCCCTGGGTGTTGCTGGAGCCTGGTCCCTCAGCACAAACCAGTGGTGTTTTTAGGGTGGCTGAAGGCAGGCACTGCTTTGGTTTTCCTTAATTTTAGCCCCTTTCCAAAGGAAACCAGTGTTGTTCTCCATGGCATTGCTGGGAGCCCTGAGCCTTTCCCTGGGGAAATGATGGATAAAAGCTGAGGTGCTGAGTGATGGGAAATCCCTGCCTTCCCACAGGCCTTGGCCTTGTCTTCCCATCTATGCTCATCCCAAGGCAAGGATTCCCCCAAACCCCCAAACTGTTGCAAAAGAGGTGTGGGGATAATGGAATGGCTTCAGTCTGGCAGGGATGGGTGGGATTTGGGGAAGAAATCCTTCCCTGTGAGGGTGGGGAGGCCCTGGCACAGGGTGCCCAGAGAAGCTGTGGCTGCCCCTGGATCCCTGGAAGTGTCCAAGGCCAGGCTGGACTGGGCTTGGAGCACCCTGGGACAGTGGGAGGTGTCCCTGCCCATGGCAGAAGGGGTGGGACTGGATGATGTTTAAGGTCTCTTCCATCCCAACCCATTCCATGGTTCTGTGATTCCATGATTCCATGGGATTTTGTCCAACAGCATCAACCCCACCCTGAAATTAATCAGTCAACACCCTCTGCAGCTTTATTAAAAACACCCCTAAATATTCTGATTTTGGGGATGGGTAGAAGGGGTGGGTCCTGGTGTATTTTTGGTTTTTTTTTTTTTTTTTCAAATTAAAGCCTTCCTGGCAATGTTTGTCCAGAGTTGCAGCTGGCCCTGCTCACTCATATCCCCACCAGCATCCAGGACATGCAGATGTGAACAATCCTGGACTGGGGAGAGCCTGGAATCGCTGCCTCCAGCTCAGCCAACAGCACCTGGAGCTGGGAAACACTCGTGGGGTCCACTGTGACCCCAGTCTGCCCTCGGTCCCCATTAATCCCAGCAGCATCAGCAGCTGGGAGCACATTCCCAGCCACAGGGGCTGCTCCAGTGCAGGGAAACCACGGCTCTGAGCCCCTCAGACCACGAATATCCACTGCTGGAGGGAGCAGAGCAGCAGGCAGGACACAGGGAGACAAGCAGCCACCGGTTTCCATGACAACCAGTTCAGGTGTCACTGAGGAGGGATGCAGGTGGGGATGCTCCCGGGGAAGGGACCAGAGGATGGGGATGCTGCACTGCCAGGGATTTGCATTTAGCAGGGAATGGCAGCTCTGGGGCTGGAAATCTCCTCTGGCAAATGTCAGAGCTGGGAACAGCCTGAGCCAGCGTGTTGTGCTTGGCTCAGCCCAGCCAGTGAGCTCACGTCTCTGCAGAGCCCAGGACAAGGAGTGACAGCAGCCAGGGGGCTGGGGAGGAGCTGGGTGGGCACAGGGGGGGTGCTGCCAGTGCCCTTCACTCTGGGGAGACCCTGTTCCCTGCTGGGGGCCTGTGGAGTCCTTCCCTCTCCATCCCCAGCGTTGGCTCCAGCTCGTCCATCTTAATAGGATCTTAACAGGCTGCCTGAGCCTGGGCCAAAGTGTTTTCCCAGCTGCTGGCAAACCCAGACACTCTCCCAGGAAGGTGGAGAGGGAGGAAAAGTGAAGCAGAGACATTCCAGCCTCCAGCAGAGCCTTTGAATGGATCTGAAACCTTCCTGTGTCCCCCTTGGATCTGCCCCAACAGCATCCCATCGTGACCTGCTTCCAGAGACGTGGAAGAACCCCCTCTCTACCCCTCTGGGATTCTGTGGTCATTCCCATCCTGATGGGTCTCTGCCCTTCCCGTGTTAAAAAATATATTTTATTTAAAGCTGTTGGCAGGGAAAAAGCCATGGGAGCCCAGCTGCAACCACTCCACTCAGAGCAGGATTTTTCCTCACAGAAGGTGTCTGGACATCTTAAGAACTTGCCAACCTCAATATCCAGAGGTGGAGAGGAGAGATGTGGTTCCTGACAGCCTGATTTAAACCTTGCAGAGGAAGAAAAACTCCTTTTTCTCCCTTTTTCTGGCCCTGGCTCAGAACAGGCACCATCAAACCCCAGACCTGCTGTTCCCTGCTGAGCCCTGGTGGCTGGGAGGGCAATGGGACGAGTCAAGGCCTCTGGAGGAGGCCCTTCTGCCACATTTCTGCCCAAGATTTTTGTCTGGAGTAGACACAGGGGGCTGGGCTTGGGAGGGAGGGTGGAGAAGGTGGTGAAGCCCTGAGACCTGCGAGGGAGGGAGCCCCTGGTCCTGGCTACTGATGATCCCCAGGGATGTGACGGGTGAGGTGAGCCCACATCCTCACTGCAGACCTCCATGAGACTTTTAGGGGGTGTTTTTGTGCTGGAATTTTCCCTTTTCTGCTCTTCCACACAAGGAGGAGCCCCACAGGCTGAGGGAATGTGCCAGGCAGTGGCCTTGGCTCCAGAGGCTGGGGTTGTTCCTTGGGTGGGATTTCAGGACAGGACAAAACTGGGCTGACCTGGGTGTTTGTGGAGCTCCTCAGGGATGAGAAAGGAAGCTCTGGATGATTTTTCTGGCAAAATCAACCTCCTAGCAGAGAATACCAACATCCTTTGCAAACATCACCGGTGCTTTCTGCTGTCTGCACGAGCAGTTTGCTTTGCATTCTGGCTTTATTCTATTCCATTTCAATTTACCCAAAATATCTCAGCATGCTGGTGAGTGGCAGCTCTCTGGGATGAGTGTGCATGTGAATAAACTTCTGCTAACTCAGTGTGAATCCTTTCTGCCAGTCAGGCAAATAATGACAGCAGGGAAAATCAGCAAGGGGAAAAGGGAGACAAAGACATGCAGCATCTCTGGAGAGCGACCAAAAAGCCCAGGAGAGCTGACCTGTGCCTTTCCCATCTCCTTGGCTGGCTCCTGTGGAGCTGGGCACCACAGCTGAGGTCCCTGTGCCTTTCCCATCTCCTTGGCTGGCTCCTGTGGAGCTGGGCACCACAGCTGAGGTCCCTGTGCTGCCCTTGTGCCACCCTCCTCCTCTCCTGGCTCTCTGGATGTTGGGGACACGGTCTGGGACAGGCCACTGCTGAGCTGTGAAAGCTGCAGCCCTTCAGAGCTGCTCAGATCACAAAATGAAATGAGCCAGGCTCTGCCCAGTGCTCGGAAATGAAACTTCCAAAGAAAACCAGGTGCAATCCTAGAGAAGAAACCTGAAACTGCACAAGAGCAGGAGCCATCTGGCAGATTCCTAAGGATCCCAGAGGCCTGATGATGATGATGATGATGATGCTGATGGTGTTTGTTTTTCTGTGGGGCCATATCTGCCGTGTCAGCCCTGCCTGGGAGCTGAAAGCACAGCAGCTGCTCAGCAGGGCTGCAGCAGCAGCAGGGCAGTGCCTGGTTGGGCTGTGTCAGGTGCCAGCAGGGTGACACCAGCACGGGCAGCACCTCCCACTGCAGCCGAATCCCGGCGGGAAAGCTCGAGCAGCTGGGACTGCTCTGTGCTGCTCCTGCTCCCTGCTGGGGGACAGCGATGGGACAGCTCCAGGGATCAACCTGGGCTCAATATGGGGACAAACCAGGGGTGCTGGGTTATCCCCCCAGTGCTCAGGGGGGTAACACTGGAATTACAGAAGGGCTTGGGTTGGAGGGGATCCTAAATCCCATCTTGTTCCCCTCCCTGCCATGGGCAGGGACACCTCCCACCATCCCAGGGTGCTCCAAGCCCTGTCCAGCCTGGCCTTGGGCACTTCCAGGGATGAAAGCAGAGCAGGAAAGGAAAGGACTGAGCAGACAAATGTAATTTATTGCCACAGCAGAGCAGCCTTGAGAACTTGATACAACCCCTTCCAAACACTGCCCTGGCCCTCCCTGAACAGCACTTTGAGCTGTGCCCTGACTCCAAGGAACCATGGCTGAAAATGGGAATGGCTTCCCACTTCCAGAGGGTTAAATGGGATATTGGGAAGGAATTCTTCCCTGTGAGGAAGGCTGCCCCTGGATCCCTGGAAGGGTCCAAGGCCAGGCTGGACAGGGCTTGCAGCAACCTGGGACGGTGGAAGGTGTCCCTGCCCATGTCAGGGGTGGCACTGAATGATCTTTAGGGTCCTTTCCCACCCAAATTCTACGATTCTATGGAAAACTCCTTCCTTGGAGCTTCCCAGCCCAGGTCTGAGCTGCACTCCAGAGCTCAGCTCATGACCCACCCAGGATTCACCCCGGTGTGAGTGGCATTAGCCACAGACAGAGGCGACAACTCAGTGTCAGGTCGCACCTAATTACCAAAAATTGTGGCTGCCGATGCCCGGGACGGGCGCGATGCTCTCCCTGCCGGGCTCTGCTGATGGGATCATTAGCGAATGTTAATGAGCTCCAGCGCTGCTCCTGCCACGAGCCCGGCCGTGGATTACACCACAGGTGCTAAGCAGCTTTTTTTGGGTGGAAAGCTGGGAGCAGCCGGCTCCCCAAACGCTTTGGAGCCTCTGTTTAGGAGCAGCGGGGTCTAAACCCGCGAGTAATTCCCTGCTCCGGCTGCTCCCGGCCCCTGCCCGCTGCTCCCTGATGACGCTGCTGAGGTTTTATTGTCAATCCTGCCATTTTCAAGACATCCAGGAGCCGGGTAATTTCTCCAGTGGCTTCTCCGTCCTGCTAAAAGAAGTAAAACTCGGCAGTTTTGGTTGATTGGACCCCAATCCCTGGCTGTCAGCTCAGGGATGTCGCGATGTTGGGCAAGGAGCAGAGCAGCAGGCGGCTTCCTCCAGGTTTTCCCGAGCCCTGGGAAGCCGGGACAGGGGCTCTTGGCCGGGATGGGATGGTGTTCCCCAACCCTGTGGTCGCCCTCCAAGCTCTGGGGATGCTTCGCTCCCGTTGCCATAGAAATGCTGGGCGGGAGGGGGGATGCGAGATCTGCTGCTGCCATCTCCTGGAGGAGCCGGGATGGCGAGGGGGGGTTTAGGAAGAGCCCGGGCAGCTCGGAGATGTCCCGGGCAGAGCTCAGCCCAAAGCTGGCCAGGGACAGTGGTACCGTGTGGTCTGGGCACAGCAGAGCCCACTGGGGCCACGGGGTGCTGGCAGAATGTCACCCTGAACCCGCGGGCTCTGCCGAAAAACAGCAACAATTCCAGGGGCCATAAAGTCATTAAAGTTGGGAAAGCCCTCCAGGATCATCCAGTCCAACCCTTCCCCCAGCACAGCCAAGGCCACCACTGAGCCCCTGGATGTGCCACATCCACAGGGCTTTTGAATCCCTCCAGAGATGGGGACTCCACCACTGCCCTGGGCAGCTGTGCCAGGGCTGGACACCCTTTCCATGAAGAAATTTTCCCAAATATCCAATCTAACCCTGCCCTGGCCCAGCCTGAGGCCATTCCCTCTCCTCCTGTCCCTGTTCCCTGGCTGCCCCCTCCTGTCAGGGGGTTGTGCAGAGCCACAAGGTCCCTCCTGATGCCCCTTTTCTCCAGGCTGAGCCCCTTTCCCAGCTCCCTCAGCCTCTCCTGGAGCTCCAGCCCCTTCCCCAAAATGTCCTTCTTGTCTCGAGGGGCCCAGAGCTGCCCCCAGCACTGGAGGTGCCCCAGCAGTGCCAGCCCAGGGGACGGGCACTGCCCAGGTCCTGCTGCCACCCCAGAGCTGGGACACACCAGGATCAGGGCCAGGATCACGTTGTGTTTTGGGAGCTTTGGGCACATCTCCTGCTGGACTGGCCTTCCTGGCAGGACCCTGCAGGGCTGGTGAGGTCAGCCCTGGGATGGAGAGTGCTCAGAGCTGGCTGCCCTTGGAAGAGAACATTCATTAAAGGAGTTAATCCCACCCTCAGTGCACCCGTGGAAGCAGCAGCAAAGGGAACAAAAGTGGCAGCACAGGGTGCAGATGGGAGGGGATGGGTGTGAGGTTTCTCTGCCTGTGTGGAGGCACCACAATGGGCGTGGGATGTGCTGGAGCTGCAGCTCAGCCTCGTTTCTCAGGGTTACAACTGAGAGCTGCAGCTTTGCTGCACTTTTCCATCCTTCCCCACCCTTCCCATCAGCAGGTGCTCACAGGGATCAGGGATCCAGCCCACAGCAAGGAAACCTCAGCTGTGGTGAGCTGAAGGTGACAGGGGACACGTGCCAGGCAGGAGATGGGGGACACAGCCTGGATTCCTGGGACTGATTGTTTTAGGGACAGGGTGACAGGAGCTGGAGAGTGGCACTGCTTTGTGCTGGTGGCCACAAACCCCGAGGGGTTAAATGATGTTAAATGGGGTAGCTGACCCTGTGCTTGGTCACCATCACCCAGGGAGGGGTGTCCTCAGCAGCTCCTCGTCACACCCTGGGGCAGAAGAGAGAAATTTGGATTATTGGTGCTGCAGGGGTTGTCCCATCCCAGCCTTCTCCTGCTTGGACATCCTGGCCCCAAGATCCCACTGATCCCCTCAGACAGCTGAGCCCTGACCTCCCCAGAGAGTTCAGTGGGAGAAGTTCACACACAGCATTCCAGAAGAGCATTTTCCTAGCAGGAAAATGGGGAAAACCAAAGCCACACCAGTGTCCCCCAGCTCTTCTGGTGTGGGAGATGCTCCAAAGGTACCAGCAGAACCAGGATATCCATGTGCTGCTCCCTGCCTGCAGCACCCACACTCCTGATCCAGAGTTCCCCACCAGGCTCAAGCTCTGTTCTGCTCTGTCCCCTGCTCTTAATTCGATGCTGGCAGGAATTTTCCCCTGAGGCAAACCAGGAATCTCTGTCCTCTGCAGAGACCCTGGATCCACCTGGCCAGGAGGTGTTTTAGGATACCCTAAAACACCTCCTACAGCTGAGCACACAGAGACATCCCCTCTGCAACCGTTCTGACCCTGCTTTTAGGTCATTTTAAACAACTTTCAGGCCACTAAAAGGTCTGAAAAAGAGAGACAGAAGGGAGTTGTGCCTCTCAGCTGCTGGGCTGTGTCCCACAGTGCAGGTCTGCACAGGAGCTGTGGGTTTAGGGATAACCAGCTCAGCTGGTTCACTTCAGGAAGTTCTCCTTTGACTCCGAGAGGGAAAGGAACTGGGTTACTGGACAAGGAATAAATCTGGAGTGGTTCCTCTAATCTCATCACCCCACCAGCTCATCCCAGGATGAGAAGCCTTTTGAAGAATCATTTTGGTTTGTGCTGGAAGGGACCTTGAGCCCACCTTGCTCAGGGACACCTTCCACAGTCCCAGGTCACTCCAGGCCCTGGAACACCAGGATGGGGGAGGAAGGCAAAGCTAAACCTGGCCCAGGTGGGCTGGGAAGGGCTGGGGCACTCCAGGGGTGGGGGTTTATCCCAGACCAGCTGAGCAGCCTCCAAAACCAGGCCCAAGCAGCAGCTGATGCCACTCTTGGTTCCACCTTGGCCCCAGGGATGGAAAATGTCACGTTTGACAACTCCAGATGTATCCAGAGAGATCATAAAATGTTCTTTTGTCTTTAGGGCAGGAAGGAGATATTTTCCCCCTCCTTTGTTTTACTTTTTCTTTTGTATCAAAGAAGATGAAAAGAATTAAAGTCCCATCCCTGCAGTGCTGCAGGCACAAGACTTCCCTGGGTATCAGCTTTTTTTGCAGGGATCCCTGCAGCCAGAGATTGGTATTAATGATCTGGGTTTGCTTTTGGGGTTAAAAAGAAAGCAAGCTGTGAATGCAGAGCTGTTCCTGTGGCTGTTCCTGTGCAGAGGGGAACGTTGCAGCTTTGTGATTCACTGCCATCTTGTGATATTTAACATTTCCCTAAAATGATGAGCCTGCAACATGAATTAGAACAGAACCCCAAACAGCAAGGAAAAAAATCCCCAAATCTGTTCCTAGTATCCATAGTTACAGAGAAAACTCAGAGACCCTGAGGGTGATGGGTAGAAAAACCTCCTACCACAAAGAAATAAAATGAAAAGTTGTGACATTTGTTGCTTTTAGGTTTATTTTTTAACCTGTAAACACTTTGCATAGACTCCATTCTTCCATCAGACAAGAAGCTGGAGTTTTCCTTGCTGAGATCTCACCTTGTGTGTTCTGGAGATAAGGTTTTCAATCTCATTTTTTTTGGCCTTTGCCTTTGGGTGGAATGGCAAAATTAGGACAAATTCACCCCAATGAGCTTGTAACTATTATTATTATTATTCCTTCCATGTTCAGCCAGAGTACCTGGGAGTCCTGTGCTACTTCAGAGGGAAAACATGGGGGAAATGCTGCATAATGCATGGCAAAGTTTAACAGAAAATAGGGAGTTTTTTCAAAGTCACATAATAGGGGGATGTTTCAGCTTTTTCAAACTGATGAAAGGAGATTGGAAAAAGCAGCAGAAAACAAAATATCAACACCATCCTGCATCCAGCAAAGAGGGGCAGTGGGAGGAGCTGCCCTTGCCCTGGGCTAATTTTGATGAGTGATTTGCATATGGATCATCCCAAGGAGAGGAGCCCAAACTTTACTGCCCAGAATTTTCCTGTCTTTACCATTTTACCACTGTTTTCCTGTCCTGGATTTGGTGCTGACTTGTCAGGGCTTGGCCCCAGCTGGCAGCTGAGTCCCACAGAACCAGGGGCTCATCCCAGGAACTGGGATGGGGGAGGGAATTCGAGGAGTGAAAGTGAGAAAACTCATGGTTTGAGACCATGGAATGATGGAATTGTGTGGGAAGGGACCTTAAAACTCATCCAGTGCCACCCCATCCATGGGCAGGGACACCTCCCACTGTCCCAGGGTGCTCCAAGCCTCATCCAGCCTGACCTTGGACACTTCCAGGGATCCAGGGGCAGCCACAGCTTCTCTGGGCACCCTCAGCACCCTCCCAGGGAAAGATCCCTTCCCAATATCCCATCTAACCCTGCCCTCTGGCAGTCTGAAGCCACTCCCCCTGTTCTGTCACTCCAGGCCTTTGTCCAAAGTCCCTCTCCAGCTCTCCTGGAGCTTTGGGCACTGAAAGGCTGGAGGGAGATTAAGCTGAATTCCCAAGCACTGGGGTTTATTGGTTGTTAGGAGAGCAGAGCACTCCAGCACCCACAGACTGTTCCAGCTCTCCCCCAACACCCTCAGCCACCTTCCTCACCCAGGACATTGGGGTGTCTCTTTGGGGTTTATGAAATGTGGGGTTTGAATTCAGTCAGTGAAGGAAATTTGAGGGCACAGCCCTGAATTTCTTCCCCCTCCACTTCCACAGACACAGACTGAGACAGCAGCATGGGTTTGAATTGCCTCATTTATAAATGGCCTGAAGCAGTTGTGTTCCAGACTTTCAGCTGCCTCCTTGGACTTTGGAAGTGGATTCCTAGAAAACACCCAGAGCTCCTTAATGGAAAACTGAGCTGCAGTTGAATAGTGGTGGCTGTTCCCCAAGGCACAGGGACCTGTCCTGACCTCCTACAGCCCCTCAGGGAACTCAGGGAAGGGCAGCAATTCCTTCAAGGCAGAGCAGGGGTTGTTCCACAGGAGTTTTCAGCAGAATTAGAAGCCCACTCATATTTTTTGTTACCTACATTATTCTCTCCTGGCTCATGTAAGTCCCTGGCCTCACAATTCTCATGCAGCAAAGCCCCCCAAAATGAGAGAAAAATGAGTTTTCCTGAGTGCTGAGAGGATGCAGCTGGGAGAAAAACAGGAATGGAAATGGTGGAAGAGGATCAGGAGAGGAGAACAGCTGCTGGCAGAGCTACCCAGTCCTGTCTTACCCCTGCCCATTTCTAACACAAACCTCTGCAATCCTTCCCATACTGTTGATTTTATTGCAGGAGTGGTCCAAGACAGAACAAAAGAATAACAGCAAACTCAAATATTTTTT
Source organism: Notiomystis cincta (assembly GCA_013398075.1). Lineage (NCBI taxonomy): Eukaryota > Metazoa > Chordata > Aves > Passeriformes > Notiomystidae > Notiomystis > Notiomystis cincta. Next base: position 32,722 of record VZRX01009047.1, on the reverse strand, counting down.
ACAATTTAATAGGAAATCTGTAAGAAAGAGACTTTACAAGCCTCAGATGTTACACAGCCTCTCTGCTGGCTGTGGCTGTACAGCACTAAGGACGTGCTGATCTCTCACACCAACACGTGGTGCTGGTGGAACTCCACTCTCCTGCACTCTCCCATCCAGCAGCAGTGCAGAGATTAAAAGGAAATGTTTCCTTCCATTGTTTTACTGCTGTCTCATCCCACTGATAAGGTGGCTTTTAGTCTACTTAAGTTATCTCTAAGTTTGGCAGAGACAAAACCTCTTGTCCTCCCCCATTATTGTTTATCCACACAGATTCTGCTGATTTCAGAAAGGAGAATGAATGAATTATTTTAAAAATAAATACTCTTATGCAGGAAATACACTGACCCATACAACTAATACATTAATAATCATTAACTTGGAACATTAATTGCATGACTCAGAGTGCCTGAAGTTTTTATTTAAAAACCCCCAAACCTGCAGAACACAGAGGCCACGGGGTGGGGGTGTCTGAGGCCTTCAGCCACTCTGAGCTGGCTCTGACTTCAAAGGATGAATCACCAGGATCTGGTTGGTATCAGCAGAACTGGCCTGCACAATAAATGAGCCAAGTGAGCCCTTCCCTGGAGGGGTTTCTGTCTCTTGGCTACAGGGAAATGATGCAGCTGGTCTGCAAGCAAACTTTTTATATTACATAAACCAAGAAAAACATATTTATATAGCAAAGGTTTCCTGAAATAGCTCCTGGAAGTTTTAATAACAGAGCAACCATTCTTTCCAGAATTTTGGGATATATTTCAGCAGGAACAAAGACACACTTACAGTATTTTCTTTTTACTCTTTCTTTCCAATGTGGATACAGCAGCCAAAACCTACACACCTAAGGCTGTGTCCATCACAAACTTGAACAGCTCCATGGTGCAGAGCAAGCCTGGAGAATCCTGAATGCAATCAACCCTAAATCTATTTGAAACAGACATGTTTGCAATCTGCAAACAATAAAAAGTTTGTTTGCAGCAAAATGAGACTGGCTGCCAAGGGATAAATTACTGCTCCTCCTGGGCTCCAGGTGCATCAGTGTTTGAGTTCCTGGCCAGTCTCTTGTACAATCAAATGTCCCATTTAACACCAGTTCTGACAGAAGGAAAAGCAGAAGTTCTGAGTTTGCAGCTGATGCTTCAAAAGAGCATCCTACCTTCAGGCACCACGAGCGGACCGGGAGCTTCCTGTTTGCTTTTAATTACGTGGTTTATTCATTAAGAGGTTAAAGTCCTGCAGTGATTTTCTCAGGCCACAGTTGGAGCCACAGCTCTGCTGTCAGGCTGGAGGTTGATGAGGGAGTTGCTGGCCTGGGCCAGCTCAGCAATGGAGACTCGGCCTCGCTGCTTGATGTACTGAGCCACGGCTGCCATCTCCTCTGCAGTGATGTAGATGAACTTTCCCCTGTCATCAATCACACCTGCAGGGCAAAGACAGCACCCTGCAGTCAGCACTGGGGCTCCCCTCACCTCCCCACAGGCACCAGTCACTGCTTTGGGAAGGGGCATTGCAGCTGCTGAGGCAGCACTTCCTATCTAGGCCAGGCAGCCCAGGGCCCTGGCAGCACTCACTGTCTTCAAAGGAACACGTTCTGGGCACTGGGCACAGCTGCTCCAGGTTTTCATGGAATCTCAGAAGGTCCTGAGCTGGCAGGGACCCACCAGGATCATTGATCCAGCCCAGACATCCCAACAATCCCAGCCTGTCCATCCCTGGCAGTGCTGTCCAAACCCTCCTGGAGCTCTGGCAGCCTCAGGGCTGTGCCCATTCCCTGGGGAGCCTGGGCACTGCCCAGCACTCTCCTTTCCCTGATATCCAACTAAACCTCCTCTGATCCAGCTCCAGCCATTCCCTGGGTGCTGTCCCTGTCACAGGGAGCAGAGATCAGAGCTGCCCCTCATGAGGAAGCTGCAGGCCCTGCTGAGTCTCCCCTCAGTCTCCTTTTCTCCAGGCTGGACAAGCCAAGTGCCCTCAGCTGCTCCTTGTGTGGATTCCTCTCCAGACCCTTCCCCACCCTCACAGCCTTGATTTTTTTGCTCTCAGCTCAGGCAGCTGGTGGAGAAAGGCAGAGCAGGAGGGTCCAGGAGAGCACTGAGAGTCCTTGTGGGGCCCAGCTCAGCCTTTCCAGCTTCCCCTCTGAAGGGGAAAGCAGCTCGATTTCCACATTTCTGTTGCTCCAACCAGACTGAGAACAGAACTCTGCCCTTATGTGTCACACCAAGGCAGAGCCTGCCTGGCTCTGGGCCACAGCCAGCCAGGACAGCACACATCCTTATCCCTGGATTCCAAGCACTTTCAGGGCATTTCAAAGGGTTTTTTCCAGATGTACTCGCTGAGACAGCCACGAGCACAGGATCAGGTGAAGAAATGTTTGTGCTGGCACCTTCCCCTACTTCACCCTTGGAAAGAACAAGAGTGCTCAGCAATAAACCAGCCTTGTTCATGCTCAGCCTCTGCTGCCATTCCAGCTGGGACTGGGTGGGTTCCTGGCTGGGAACAAGCACTTCCCTGACTCCAGCATCCTGCAGTGCCCTGGGATGTCTGCCTCTCCCACATGCCATATATCCCAGTCCTGGCCTGAGCCTACAGGCTTGGAAACCACCCCAAACCACCCCAGTGATGCTCTCAAATTCAGATTTTAGAAGGCCTCGTTCAGCTGAGTGCTCAGCAACCCCAAAGGGCCTTGAGCAGATGGGAAAATTAATAAAATATAAGTATCTATCTACTGAGTCCTACTAGATCCTTAAAAGAGGAGTGACTGGAAGTCTCTCTCTGCCTCAGGGAAGGCATTTTCTGCACCACCACCTCTTCAGCAGCTACAGAAAGATCCCCTTTGTGCTTTGGCTGTCACCTGTCAGGGTGCCATCTGCCATCAGGTCCTGGATCCTGTTAATTGCATCCTGTGCAGAAGGGAAAAAGGAATAAGAGACTAATCAAAAGGGAAGCAAAAAAAAAAAAACATTTCACATGTTCAGATAAACTACAGAGGTTTACATTTAAATCCCTCAGGGTTAAGGAATTCAGTACTCCCACACAGAGAGATCCAATAAGCCCTTTGGTCTTAGAGGGATGATTTGTTTTTGCATTTTGGGATGTCCAAATTAAATTCTCCTATCCCTTAAAAAAGACTTTTATTGCCATTATTTGGCTGTTTCAAGGAGCAGGGGGTTGTGGAAAGCTCTGCAGTGCCATGAAGTTCCATGAAGCACACTGAGATCCTTCTCCAAGGTCAAAAATTCCACGTTTTTTGTATCTTTTCCTGCTCCTTCTAGGAGCAAACCTCTCCTACCAACCCAAAGCAACAACTTGTTGAATTTATGGTTTCTACAGTTCCAAGTCTCTCTTTTTCTTGTAGTTAGATGACTGCAGAAGGAATTTTTAATTTAGATTTGACCAGATAGATTCCTTTCAGTCACCCACTGCACATTTAAATGGAGTTCTGGTTTAAGAGGGAGGAAGGGGCTCAACAAAAATTAGTAATTCCACCCCAAAAGTCAGTGCTTACCTGTGTCCTTAAACCCAGATGTGCAGCCAAGTCCTCCAGCTGGATAACCTTTGTTTTCTATGGAAACAAACAAGAGTTAAGCTGATGAATGAGAAGGCTGGGATTTTTATTTTCCATTCAAATTAAAAAATGCATTAACCAGACAAAGCAGAACCTGTCCCTGTAAGTAACTTTTCCTGGGAAGCACTTTCCCCTGATGAAAAACTCTCCAGTTACCTAAAGCAGGGAGCTCTGTGGAAAGACTGAGTGCTCTGACCCACTTAGGGTAAGACTCAAACACACCCCAGCATCAATCCTGGACTTTTCCTTACTTCAGGATGAGCACAAGGAACAGCCACAGCTCTGCTCCCCCACCTCCTGAGTTTCTCAGCTGCTACCTTTAATTTCTGGTGTGTTTTATCAAGATCCCTTTTTCCTTTGAGGGATGTTTCAAAGCACCCTTGAAGAAGTGCTGGTGTGTATCAGCACTTACATAAAGCCCAGGCAAGACTGGCAGCATTAAGTGCTTTAGTCTGTTTTACTGATGTCATGTGTATTAATGCCATAATAATCTTCCTAAGCAAGCCAACACCTTATTAAAATTGTCAGTGTTGGAACTGCAAATTGTCTTTTTGCTTTTGACAGATCCTTCCTGCAGCTTTTCTCAGTCAGGGCAAAGCCACCACTGCTCACATCTGGTTTTGTGCTTCTCTAGAGCTCCAGAGAAAACAGCTGCAGTGCTTGTCTGGAGCTGCTTGGTTCCTGTTTTTCTTCTCTGCCAAAGTTTTGGGAACTCATCTGTTTAGTTGCAAAAGGATGCAGTGTTTGTAAGGAGCTTGGAAAAGACAAAACTGTTGGAAAGCTCAAACATTCAGGACTACATTCCTAAAATCCAGGTATGTACAGCCACAGGAGCTGCATCTCCAGGAACAAATTAAATACTTCAAACAATAAAGTCCTTTGTTTCTGGTCTTGAGAGTACACTGGGAGGCCACTGAAGAAACCAAGAGAGGCTGAAACAGATTAATCTCTTTCATTAATAAAAATCAGACCAAGAAAAAGAAGCCACACACAGATTTAGCAGTGTTGAAGTTCGATGCAGCCAAGCTAGAGAACTGAATACCATGGACTGAACACATGGAACTGGAACCAGTCCATGGAATTCAGTTCTCAGAGCTGGGAACTGCCAACATTCGTCACATCTTCTTTTAAAGGGACTGGGGGGGGTTGGTGCAAAGCCACAGGAACAAGAAAAAGAGGACTTAAACCTTCCCTTAAAGATGTTCCCCCTCAATGACCAAGTTTAGTGGAAGCTTTCCAGGACAGATCCTGCTGTGAACAGAGCCCCAAGGGGTGGGGTGGGATTGGGATGACACCAGTGAGGTCCCAAGGGAATCCAAAACTTCTCCACATGCATCATGTTCTAGAGAGAGGCTTAACTCCCCTTCAGCAACATAAACACATCCACATTTTCCTGAGTTCATTTCATTTTAAGGGTTTCAATTGCTGCTGTGCTCAGCAAGGGATGAAACAGAGCAAGAGGCTGCATTTTACTTCCAACACCCTTAGAGTGAAGCATGGGGTGAGCAATCTCCAGTCAACGATACCAGCAGAAGAAATTATTCAACACAAGACTTAAATTCAATTTGATTTTTGAAAAAAGAAAAGCCAATTACTCTTAATTTATACATCTTTTTTCAGACAGCTACGAGCAGCTCAGCACTGCTTCCTGTCAATGGTTTCTGTGAGCAGAACAGAAGATGAGGGCAATACATAATCTATACATTAAACATGCTTTCAAAGATTTAAGAAGAATACTTAAAACTTGTGAAAGAAAGTGATGCCCCAGTTCTGCAGCTCAGAGGAAATCAGGTGTTGAATATTCAGATTTCAGTTTCCAGCCCAAGTTTAATTTCTCTGACGTCAAGATGAAGTGACTGATACAAATCAGTGCTGAAAACTGATCTGGGAGTTTGTGACTAATCTGGTCCATCCATCACAACCCCCAGGGCAATGGGCAGAGTCTGCCCTGGCTGTGTCATCCCTTGGAAACCTCCCAGGGTTTGGGAAGATCCCAAGGGACACTGGAATGTCCTTTTCTACCTACAGAGAGGCAGAGAACAGCCCAGCAGAGCTCTGGAGGGCTCTGCACTGAGCTCTTGCCCAGAGCTGCCTGGCAGTCACTCCAAAGGAGTCCCTAAGGAGAGTTATCCACGAGGCAAATCTGAGTCCAGGAGATAAATCTGCTCTAATTCCAGGGTTTTGCAGGGATAATGGACATGCAGAACCGGCCTGAAGTGTGAGATTTTGGAATACAAAACGATTAGGAGCTCACTAAGTACCCAAGTGATTTGTTTGCTAGGGAAGCCTTTCACACAGGCCACACATCCTGAGAGTTCAGATTCCAGTTCCAGGAGAAAGGGATTCATTAGGAAAAAAAGATTTGCATGACACTGTTGGGAGTGAGAGGAGATAAAAGCATCTGACCTTTGATATAGCAATAGTGGAGAGCATTTGTCCTCACAGATCAAAAGCACAAATCCTCATGAACACTGCCCAGGTTTGAAACACCCAGGCAGACAATGGGATGAAAGGGAGACTGACACACCCTGTTTAAAACGAGTGGGCTTCTTCTTAAACAGCCCTGCTGAGCATTAAAACAACATTAGGGAACTGCAGGGAGAGAAAAAAAAGTGAAGGAATCCCAGGGAAAAGTCGGGATTGAGCTTGAAAAATCGGGACTGAGCTTTCCAAGTCAGTGTTGGAGGCTCAAAAACTCCCTCCTGGTAGAGCAGCTCTCCCTGCTGAGCTCACAGGGAGAGACTCCTTTAAATCAGTGCCTGATGTTCACAGACAAAAAGGCCTGAATGCCCCAAATCCCAGCCCACAGCAAACATTGCTTCACAAACTCGGAGGGAGATCCACCAGGCCTGTCTTTATACCACAGAGCCACATCCTGCCCCAAAAGCCAGCACCCAGCTGGAATTAAACTATTTCAGCACTGAGGGATGTGCTGGTGCTGGCTCAGTAAAGAACACTTACTGAAGGTATCACTTTTGTTACTTGGTGAATATTTAAGTCAATGAGAGAGGAAGTAAAGATTTCTCTCTTTGACAAAAGGTATTTCACACCATCTAAGGAGAAAAACCAATGGCACCTTACCTTAACATATTCCAGGAATTCTGTAAGAAAGCTTCGAGACTGGAGACAGCAAAGAAAACCATTGTTATTTTAAATTCTTGAGCATTAAATGTGCCAAAAACTTGCTGAATATAAATACTATGAAAGTGTTTAGATTGCATAATTCCTAAGTTTTAGCTCCACACACTGAGATATTGAACTGGGAAGTAAAATAATCTAGATTTAATCTTAACAAGGGATTTCTGAGAGGTATTTTCTGAGACAGAATGTGGCTCGGGTACAATTTAAGTGTTTTCTAAATGGTTATCATACAATTTTTTATTCTTCCCATCAGATACACCCTGAAATAGCCACGTCTGGGTGAGTTTGAGCAATGTTAAATCACACACCAAGGACATTTTGTGCAGAGCAAAACCCAGAGTGACTCTGGACACAGCACAGCTGCACTTCAAAGCCATGCACCTGAATCCAGAGCATTAAGGTGAGCAGCTCCGTTTCAGAGGCAATGCAAACAATGTGCACTGAAGCTAAAAGGAGATCAGGTTACTCTGGAAATCAATCAGCCTTAATTAACTGCTTAACTCTGGACTCAGGAGCTTGATTTTCAGCACAGGGTTTTGGCACAGCAGCCCCAACAACACCAGGCAGAGTCACTGAGATGCTTCAGTACTTCAGCCACCACGAGGCCAGGGTGGCTGCTCGTTTCTTTCTCATTTCTGCTGTCTCCAAATCACTCTGTGCCTGTTACTATTTCTGAAAACGACTTTTAAATCGTCTGCAATTCAAGGTCTAACTCCCCAACCCTACCAAAGTTATCTCAGCTGGAGATCCAGGCATTATCAACTGCCTGCCAAGCTCTTTAAGGTGAGGAACACCTTTCTCTGTTCTGAGACATAGAAAGATTAATTTCTCTTTGACAGGCAGCTGTAGGACACGGACAATCAACACATTCCAGCTGTAATGAGTGTTTGAAGTGGAACACATCAATATTTAGGGATAATCTCATCTCCTAATAGAACAGGTGCAGATCTTTGAAGGAACTGTCAATAAAAGGGTGCATTTTGCTGTTCACTGCATCTCAGGGAATCCCCCAGCACCAGACAGAACTTCTCTTCAAGTTAATCCTGGTGTGATGAAGGAATTTTTCTTGATGGGAAGGGGCTCCATGGTGAGAACTTGTAATGAGTCAGTGCTGCCTGACATTAGGCCAAATCTGCTGTGCTCAAAGCCACTCTCAGTCACACTAAAGCAAATCCATTTAATTCCAGAGTCTCTTCAGCAGAGGAGCAAATGCACACATGGCCCTGGAATAAATCCTTCCCAAGAAATGCACTGGACAGCTCGAATTGGCAGCTACAACCCAAGAGCAATTCCAGGCTGTGACAGCAAATAAATTGTGTCTAACAGGTTTTGAGCAGACAAAACAAGAACTCTGCCTCCCACAACAGCAAAGCTTTTTCAGGTTTGCTGTGATTTTATATCAAATATCACATTTCACCCACCACCCCCAGCAGCTCTGCAGGCAGCCACAGGAGCAGCAGTGTGGGTTTGTCCTGAGAATTCCCTTATCAGAAGCCTTTTGAGACAAGAGCTTGGTTTTTAATTTGATTTCACAGCAGTTCTCTTAGTGTAGAAAATAAACCCAAACCCAAGTAATTGCCCCCAGGGTCTGTGGGCACTTTCAAAGTCCAAACTCAGCTTTGCTGGCTCAGTCTCTGTGGGTAAGGCAGAGCTGCTGACAGTGAGAGATTATCTGAATTCCAGAATGAGTTTTATTTCAGTTCTTAGACACGGGGAGGACAGAACTCATTTCCAGCAAGAGCCATTTCCCTCAGAACTCTAAAACAACCCGTAGGAGTCTGGAATGAGGAACTGCAGCACTCCCCAGGAAATATTCCAGGTTGACCTGTGCCACAGACACAATTCAGCTTTCACAAGCAAAAACCTTTGGCTGACTCCTACTGCCAAGTTGATTTTACAGGAGACAGAATGCAGCAAGTCTGACAAGAGAAAGGCAACTGCAGAGCCTCACATACCTGTTCCTCTGTCATTGACTCTTCAACCCCTTCCTCTTCCACTACAAAACTCTCCTTCAGCTTCAGGTACTCTTCATATTCCCTCTTCTCCTCTTCTTCCTTTGCCTTCCTTTTTTCCTCTTCCTGGACAGAAAAGATGACAAGTGGTCAGTTTGCTCTTTCCCAAGTGAAGCAGCATCTTCTTCATCTGCAGCCAGCACAACTTTAAAAAAGCTTTTTTTTAAATGAGTTTAAGTTGTCCCTTGATGGCACAAGCAGCTTCAGAAGCCACCCCCGAGGCAGTGACCATCTCACAGCCTGGGCTGCTTCTTACAGAGCTGACAGAGGGCAGAAAACCACTCTTAAATAGCAACCTGCTGCTTGATTTGCATGAATCTGCTGCCTCTGACAGGAAGTCCCTGCCCCTCCCTGCACTTCGATGCAACGTCCACATTTTTGGTTACCAGCCCCAGTTCTGCTCTGCCACTGCAGGACTTTGGGAGTGCTCCTGAGGAACTCTGGAGTCACACTGGTGGAGAGAAAAAGCCAGCCTGTAAAAATGTCAGGTAAAATCAAGGTTTGAAGGAAAATCTCTTTCTTATGAAAACTTTCTTCCAGCAAACTGAAATTTTAAGGACTGTAAGAAGTGTTTTAGGCACAGGAGGCAAGGCATGATTGTATGAACAAAAGGGGTTTTTAAATGTTTGGTTGTTAAAAGCTTCAGGCTTTGCTATTAGGTATCTGCAATGAAAAAAAACTTCACAGCTTCCCCTGAAATAAATATTAAAGCCTTAAAGCCCACAACAAGGCTGACCCAGAAAACTCCAAGCCCAGCATCAGTGACATGGTGACACCTGGTTCTGTGGAATTCACACCTTCACAAAGCAAAATGGTGATTAAAGGTTTGGCAAAGTGACAGAATACTTAGAAAAATGTTTCAAATAAGAGCAGTTCCTTACTGGGAACTCCTCAATTTGCAGCTTTCCATTACTTTAATTTAAAATTTGTTTTGCTCTTCTCCAAGAAAAGGCTGGACTAACTTTGAAGGTTGGACTTGATGATCTTGAAGGCCTTTCCCAACCTAAAAGATTCCATGGCTCACACAGAACAAAAATGTCTCCTTACAGGACAGCTTCTGCCACAGAGAAATTTATGTTTGTGCAGCACCTGGTACAAAGAGATTCCAAAAGGATCTGGCCTCTGGCTCCATCACATTCCAGAGGCTGATTAAAACAAACACAGGAGTTCTTCAAATTTCAGTGACAATCCCAGGACATTCCTCTATCATTAGCAGAGGAATTGATCTTTTAAAGAATAATTATATTGATTTCTGAATGCCTGCCATGCTGCATCTTTGACATTAATATGGTCATTGCTGCCTTAAACAGCTGGAATGTAAATATTTGTTCCATTAAAACAGGAATAGGTCATTCAGTATAGAGAAAATATATCCATATTAAAAAAAGATGCCACATAAGGCCAAAACCAGCAAGGTACCAGAGATGGGGGTGGGAGAATTGTCCTTTGATAAAAAACAAAGAGTATTTGGTCTCAATTTTATTTCATCAAATTCCCAGAAAGTCAGGAGAAAGAATCCTGCCAACATCCAGGAATGAGAAAAACAGGACTGAAAGGATCTCAGTATATCTGCAAAGCCAAATCCATTTTTAAACTGCTATCTCATGAAAAATCTACAGATCTGAGGAAGCTCTTGAGACAAAACAAGATCATTTTTGGGTCATTCATCACCACAACAATTAATCCAATGGCAGATTTTTTTCCCTGTATGCACTTCAGATGCCAAGAAAAACATAACCATATTTCATTTGGAAGCAATTGTTCTTTTCTTGTAAGTGCATTAAATTTAATCTTGATCCTGGAAAGACAAGAATAATGTTCTTCCCCTGGTCTATTAGAGAGGTTGTAATTCAGCAGAACTTGAAATGAGGAAAAAAAGCCCCAATCACAAAGTCTCAAAATTGCTTTGGTAAATGATTTCTAGATGGTTTTGCAAAAAGAAAAGGAAAGCTCAGAAGACAGTGGCCCGAGAGCAACAATAACTAAAATCCATTTTTCTGCTTCTGGAAGGTCTAACAAATGAGCAAAGCCCCTTCCTGTGGTCCTTCCCTACCTAAAAACCAGCACCTTGCATTTTTTGGAAGCCTCCCAGCAGGTAGCTATCAGCACTGCCACTCCCAACACATTCAGAAAAGCAGCTCTGCTGTGAGACTGGCAAAACACTCACTACCAGCCCCTCTTTGCCAACAGGACTTTGTTTTCCAGATGCTGAATTTTGATCAGCAGAGCATTTCCAGGTGCTCTGAGCCATTGCTTTGGTAGCTAAAGTGTGTCAGCCCTCAAAGCTGCCTGGTGGTTGTAGCTTCCTCCATCACATTAAGTATTTCCAGCTGCTTTTTTCATCTAAAAATTAAAAATTCATTCAGAGCCTCACATGCTTTTACAACCTAAAATTCACCTATGAATCAATGTGGAGGAAAAAGAGGATTTATCCAAACTGTAGCTTGGTTCAGAGAAGAGGAGAGATGAGTTTGCACAAGCACCCAGGGAGGAGCAACGTGGAGACCGAGCAGGGGAACTCTGGCACAGTCAGGATGTTTGGGAATATTTATTTTTAAGTATTTATTAAATACATTTTTGTTCTACCATCTCTCTAACCCTCTTCTCTCACGTGCTCACAGAGCAGCTGCTTGGGAGCTGCAGGGTGAGACTTAGGGAGCAGCATTGCCACAAAAGTGTCCACACAAATAACCCAGTGTGGGAACAGCCCCAGCCCTGCACAAAGGGAGCCCAGGATTTCGTGCCAGTCTCACAGAGGGCACTGGGCTTAAGCACCAAACCTCCCAAACCCCTCATCTCTGGCACTCAGCTCCTTCTGAGCTCGTGGCTCAGAGCAGACAGAGGCTGGGCCACCCCTCAGCCATGGGTGGGGTGCTGGGGAAATCCCAGCAGATGGAAATTTGGTAACTGCAGATGCTCATCTTCAGCTGTCTGCTTTTGGGTTTTGGCTTTTTTTTTTGAAGCAGGTTTGCCTCTCTCCTCACCCATCTAAATGTTACCCAGACTGGGAGCTTGAACAGTGTAAAGATTTCTTTTTGATTAGTTTATTCTGCTACATGTAAAGAACAACTATCCCACAGTTTAATTGAACAAATAAATAAATGAATCACTCAAACCTTTGTTCCTTCTGTTCTTTTTCTCACCCAAAGACCTGTGAGGCTCCTTGTCTGCCTCTCCCCTCGATCCCAGGGATTATTTCCAACCACATTCCCTGTGCCAGCTGCACAAGAGCCTGACCTTTCACCAGGGGAAAACTATCTCAGGCTTACAGCTGCAAGCACACCCTGATTTTTGGGATCAAGGATTGCTCAGGAGTTCTGGGATGCTGCTTGGGTGGAAAAAAAATCTCACTGGTAGTGAGGAAGACACAGCAAACACTGGACACTCTTCAGCCAGAACCTGCTCCCTGTCAGTCCTTTGTTTGTGGCTGTTTCCTTAATCTGTAGGATGGGGAAGAGCATCCTGAATGTTTTGAGGGTCATGGACCAAAGAAATCCTCCTTGTAGAAATCCCATTTTTGTATTGTCAGTGCAGGTTCTGCAGGAAGCCAAAAGGGGCTTTGCTGGGAATAATCTGGCACAGAGCAGATGGATCTGTAGAATTCCTGCCCCCCTCACTGCTTAGACAGAATAAGTGTCCTTATCCCCTCAAAATCAGAGGAAAATGAGGTTTTTGCAAGCTTTTCAACTTGTACTCCCTTGGGAGAAATTAATTTTGAGGGAAGTATACACACTTGAGAACTGATGCTTAAACTGAAATTATGGAGTGGTTCTCCATCAGCCTCCAGAAATGCACTTTATGTAGGAAAAATGGATATAAATATCAAGCAGATAATGAAGAGCTCTGCTGAGAAATACACATATCTCATATCTTGATGTTCACATAATTTAACAACTAAACCTTGGTGCCTCTTCTTATGTCATCAAATATCAGAGTTCAAACCTTCCAGAGCATCCTTGTGATCCTGGCTGTCCCTCCACTTTGAGAGCTCTGAAAATCCAAACCACTTTTATTTAGGCACTTAAATGCAATTTTACCAAAACCTCTGTGCACAGGCAAAGGAAAAAAGAGTTTTTATGTGAGCAATCTGCAAGGTTTTGTCTGAAGACTCCGTTTTGCAACATCAGAGGAAGTTCATTCTCATTGATAAGATGTCACTGGTAAACCAGCTCATCACCAAAAAACTCCAAGGGTGAAAGGGAAATCCCCAGGGTAAAGCAGAGCTGAAGCAAATGCCAATTATAAAGGAGCTTCCTCAGGCCTGCAGCCAATCAGGTCAGCAGAACACTGGAAAGGAAACTTGAATTTAAAAATACATGATCTGGTTTGCAACACTCAAGCCAAGGGGCAACCACATTTTATTTATAAGTGCATACAAATACACTGAAATAGAAGCAGAGGGTATTTTTCTCAAGATTAGGCAAGATTTTAGCTCCAATAACTCCCTCGAGGCACAGTTCCCACCTGTCAGCACAATTTTAGTAGCACTTTTTGGGAGAAGAGACTGAAAAATAAAAGGCTGAAGTGGCATTTAGCTACCAAAGCTGGCTGTGCTTGTTTGGGAACTTGCCACTGCAGAAAAAACTCTGAGGTACTGGGAAAAGGAAGGGGAAAATGAAGTATCTGACAACTGTAACATTTCTCAGGCAAATTTCAGGGATAAACTGATTTTTTGTGGGATTATATAAACAGCAATGTCAGCAATCAAAATGCCTCTAAAATCCCAGCTCCCCCCTGGTTTTTATCTCCTGATCAGTCACTACTTGAGGTAACTTTTAGAATTCTGCCTTTCCATCTCCTGAGATGGGGGAATGGTCTCACCACATGTGTAGTCCACAAGTTGACCAAACATTACTTGTGGCAATGAAGAACTCCTCCTCTAGAGGAAAATAAATGACATTTTATCCTATGTATTCCACAAACCCAGTGATCCTCTCAGTGCTCACAGAGGCTGTGCCTTTTCCACCACCCCATCAGTAATGAGACTGGAAAGATAAGATGTTCTGAGCCTCAGGACAGGCTCTGCTTACAGGCACAGGAATCAAATATATCAAATATCCACTCCATTTTTTTTCCCCTGCCATCCTCCTGTCAAGGCTAAATCACTGAAGGTTTGTGGCTACCACAACACGGTACCAAACATGGACAGCTCTTCAAATGTTCTATTTCCTCTTACAGACTCCATGAAGACAGATTTAAAATCACTAGAAAACCACTGAGCATGGACATTAAATATTGTCAGACACATTTACTTTGATCCACACTCCAAATGTGCAGCAGTTACTGGATTATCAACTTAAACACAAGCAAAAAAAAATTAAATATTGAAAGCATTTTCCTCTGAGAGGCAGAATAATGTTCCTGATGTAGCTTGGTGGGTGGACTTGCTGGCCTGATAAATACTGTGAAAACAAACAATTAAACCAAACTAAAATAGCTTAAAATTACAGAATTTAAGTAGCTGAGGAATGTACTGCTTAAAGTGACCATCAAGCTGGATTCAGGCTTTTGAGCAATTTTCCAAGTTCTAGGAAGTACTCTGTGGATTGTTGTGCACAAAAATTATAAATAAATAAATAGATAAATAAATAAACAAAATCAGAGCCTTAGTTTGTATTTCTCTCTTTCCCTGAGCCTTGTGAAACTGAAGTGCTGTGGTGCAGTCTTTACTAGGAATACTCCAAAGTAAAACAGAAACAGTTTCCTCTTTCAACCAAAAATAAATTACACAGCCCTCAACTGAACAGAAACAAAATTAAAAGAAGGCAAATAAATATTTCTGTGTGAAGAGATCTCTGGTTAGAATTTCATCCTAATTTTCTACTCAACTTTTCAACTGTGCCTGAGTTGATCCAGCTAAACTGCTAAAGCCCAGGCCAGATCCCAGGAGAACATCTCAGTCCTGTGCTGCAGCTTCCTTGGAGCAGGCTTAAAATTCACCTGCTGTGCTGTGCTGGCTGCACTCTGCAAGAACTGCAAGTTCCAATGTCACTTAATGTTTGTGTCCAGTCAGTGTCACAGTTCCCCCAAAGCACTGGAGTCACTCTGACTCGTTACTCAGGGTTTCAAGAATATGAAATTATCAGAATTTTAGGAAAATATAAAAAAAAATGGATTTGTACATCTCTCTTGGAAGGGAACCTGTGGAATTATTGGTCCCCTGGAAGTTTGGTTTACAAAGTCTCAGCCTATTCTACATATCCTGATGTTGTAGTACTGACATTTTGCCCCTCCAGTTTCTGAAATTCTGAAAGGAACTGAGAGTTCAGGAGGAATAGGATTTGGGGGGGATAACCCCAGAGAGAAATGGACATTCACATAAAGATCTCATGGATACAATCTGGATGTGTAATGTATGGATTATTTTTTTAAATTGCTTTATCCTGCCTTGATGCCCTCAATAGAGCAAAGGAAAAAATTCTGTTTTCCTTCTTAAAATATTATCAGCAACACTTACACAACCTGCACTTGGAGCAAATTCAAATAAATCTCTACAAAGCAGAGACACAAATTTCAAAAAAATAAATAAAAGAAATTCACAGTGAGAGCTGGGGGCTGCAATTTTTCATCTCAGTACTTGTCCTCTCCTCCAGAAGCAAAGGCACCACACTTGCAGCAGCAGCAGAGCATGAAGCTCTCAGCCAGCAGCACTGATGGCCTGAGTACCAAAAGCAGCTCTGAACTCAGCTTTCCTCCCTCACTAATGAAAAATATTCAACAAAACAATTTCAATTGAGCAGTACCTGTTTTTCTGGGTCGCTCCTGCTAACACATGCACAGCTCAGGAATCTTTAATTGGGAAGCAGATGCAAATACAGGGAATTAGAATGAAATCAGACCATTTCACACAACACTGGCAAAATCAGGTGCTGCTGCCTGTCCCTGTCTGCCCTGCTGGTTACAGCTGGAAGGGAACAGGGCAAGTTGTGAACCCTCCATCCTTGGGAGAACTCTGAGCTGGGCAAAGTCCTGAGGTCCAAATCCTGGATGTGCTTGGAGCAGGACAGACCCTGTGGTGTCCCTGCAGGTCCCTGCTCACAGAACTTGCCCAGAAGCAGTCCCCAAAGCAGACCTGGCTCAGTAATTCCACAATAAATACAATTATTCCCACCTGTCGTTCCTCCTCCAGACGAATTCTCTCCTCTTCCTTCCTCCTCTCCTCCTCTCTTTTTGACTCGAGCTTTCTCCGTTCTTCTCTCTCTGCTTCTTCAGCCTAAAATAAACATTATGCAAGCCAAGCCTTACTCTTTTTTAATAGACATTTAAACATTTCAGATTAGGATACCATGAGGGGGTTTCTTACCACCTTTGAGATGCCTGCTCAGAAAGAGACATCAAAAAGAAGAACAATAAAAAGGCATTATAATTTCACTGCCCCTCCCCTTCAGCACACTCAACATTGTGGTAAATTTAGAAATTACCCTCCTCATTTGTCTTATCTCAGTAACAGTTTAAGTTTTGAATGTGTTTATGAGCTTATTATTATAGTGATATTAAGCAATGTTGTGTCATGGAATTCCATTTCTCCTCATTTAATGTTTATTTAGAATGGACCCTGAGGAGGGGAAAAAAGGATTTGGAATATAAACTGTAAAAATAAGTGCATTCAAATGTATCACTAACCTGGGCAGAATGTCTTACAGGAAAAGCTGTGCTGGTCTCTTAAAATAATTTTAGTTTTGTTTTTAAGCCAAAGAGGTTGTTGCAAAATGAGGGAAAAATCGAAAGGGTGGTTAGTGTATTTTTTAAAGAGTTTTCTTTCAGGCTCTTCAGGATACTTAAATTTGAAAATATATTAAGAGGACAAGCAGAAAATATTCCAGTGGAGGATTTGGCGTTGAGTGTTTCAGACAAAAAGCCCCATCCAAGGAATTTTTCTTGGGGTCTAGATGGGGAAATAAAAATGTGCATGTTTTAAAATGAAACAGAAGATTCCTCACTCCACCAGCTGGTGATTATCCAACTTCATTCAACTTTGCTCAGATTTTCCACAAAGAAAAAAAAAAGGAGAATAAAGCACAATGTGTATGGAAAGTAACAAAATGATGAAAGCACTGAGTGAGAAAAGGTTCCTAATGGAAGTTTATATATAACCAATAATTAAGTTTATTACCAACTGCTCCATCTGCTAGACTGGATTTAAACCTCAGGTGACACTAAAATTCCCAACTTGGGATTTCACAAGCTTCAAAAATGTTCATACAGAACAATACAGAATCTGCAAAAAATTATAAAAATCCACAGAACAACTCCAAGGAACCAATGCACAAAGTGCTGCCTTGCATGGGCACAGCTCAGAAGGCTGAAAAGTCTCTCCCTTCCCTGGAATTAATAAAAGCAAAAAGCTTTTCACCTCCCCCAGCCTGTAAAAACAATAAATATGGCTAAACACAGATCAAACCAAACCACACAACTGCCCAGGGTGCTACAACCACACTGTGGGGGTTGGGGTGCATTTTTAGGGGAGACAGTGCTGACAATGAGCTGGAAGGCACTGGAAACATCCAAGAAAGAGAATTCAAGAGTTTAACTCCTCTCCTCCCCATGAGAATGAAGGGAAAGAAATGAGACATCGTTTTCCATGGCCCTCTTGGGCCAGCAAAAGCTGAATTTCCATTTTTCACATAAAACAGCCTTTCAGTGATGACATTGCCTTTGCATTTCTGGGCTGTCTCATCCCCAACTCTCTGCTGAGCTCTTCAGGCTCTGCTTAATACGTGGCAGGAAATACTCACCTCTCTCTGGGCTTTCCTGGCTTGTTTCTCCTCTAATTTCCTCTGCTTCTTTGCTCCAATTTTCCCAGACACCTGAAATTCTGGCACCTCCTCAGCATCCTCTTCCTCTGCAACATTGCATAAATGACAAATTTTTAAATCATCTGTAAAAAAGCCCCTTGGAGAAACTTCAGTGCTCCCTAGGAAAGCAGCAGCAGATGAAAAGGAGACACACACACACTCACTCACTTCAGACAAGACCTTTGAGATGGAAAAAGGGGGAAAAAAAATCACATGAGACTGCCAAAGCCACAGAGCAAAAGTAACAAGGCAAACACACACTGAACTGAAGGCAGAAGTAAAAATTTCCTTGATCCTTTGAAGGAAGGCTTTTCATAAATATTTCTTGCTTTCCACAATTAAAAGAGAGACTTTCTCTGATACATAAATTGTGCTAATGATTGTCATTATTTATCTGCTCAACCCTGGCCTGCAGAGACTTTCTTCCCAGTTACCCTCAGGCTTTGCACAACAGACATCCATTGAAAAAGGGGGATTCAGAGGCACCCCACTCATCCATTGGTTCTAGCCTGACAGAAATAACCTTTCAGGGATGAGGGAAAGAAAATAAATCCTTGAAATGCAAATCTGGGGTCTGCCTGCAAGAAGATGACATGTAAATATTTGCCTGTTGCATGACAAATGGTTCTTCACAGAGGTGATTTCTGCAATGGTGAAATACGAAGGAGTTATGCTCAAAGGGTGTAGAAATGAGGATTTCTGCTCACTCGGGCTGAGGAAGGAGAGCTTTTAAAGGCAGCCACTTCTTCCCTGCCCAAAGCTCAGGAACATTTCTTTGGTGGCCAATTTATTCTAATATTTATTCTAAATATTCTAAATTATATTATTATATTATAAATATTTAGAATATTTATATTCTAAAGCAGTCCTTGATCCCACCAAAGTACTGGGGACTGACCCCAACACTCCAGGAGAAATCCACAGCCATGGCAGGATCCAAATGAAAGATCCTCACACATGGATCCTCTTTTTGGGTGAAATAATTGGTACTTTGAGCATCCCCAGTGCTGTTCTGCTCGATGCTGACTTCAGATCCAAACTGGAATAGATTGGGCAGGGCTGGGGCCAGGATGTTTTCTGAAGGGAGCTCTCTCCAGAGCACCTGGTCCCTTTTTTGGGAACCCAAAAAGCTGCTATGAAGGGAGCATAGGGAGGAGTGACACTCCCCCTTCTTTTATAAGCAGAATCAGGTTGGAAACACTCTTGTTTTGCTAATTCCAAGACACAGAATGGGACTATGCTTAAACCACCAAGACAACGTGAGAAATAAATGTATCTGAGAGCTGTGGAGGTGGCTCTCAAATAACTGAGCTGTTTTCAGGAGATGGAATTAATATATGAGCCTGGTTGCTGAGCTGGGCTTCAGAGAATTACTGGAGTGTGATTACTGAGATGATCAAAAGGGTTCCCCCTTCCTGCAGAGCAAGGAGGGATACTCACACCTGACACAGCTGCTTCTGTAATTTTAATGATGCTTAAAATAACTTTATTTATATTTTAAATACAGCATCGAGGGGAGTTCCAAACACAATGAGTGAGCACACCCAGCACTAGCAGTCATTACTCCAAAATTAACAGCTCAGTTCTGGTATTATTGTTTAGAAAATTATTGCTGGCAAACTCCACAAGTATAAAACACCATCTATGACTCTATTCCACCTAAGGGTTTCTCAGATTTCATCTATATTAAGATTACCTGAGCCAGAGGTGAGGCAGAAATCTAAGGCAGGCTTATTTTAAAGCCTTTTTTTTTCCCAGTCCTGGATCAAACACACCTTTGTTGTTCAGGAGCATTTGCTCTGCTCCTGTTTGAATCATCTGATGTGACCCCTTAAGCCCCACTTCCTCCAGTGTGTAGGAGTTACACCCAAGAGAAGACAGAGATGGGGATGCAGACACAGCAGAGGATTCAGCAGGGCTGGAAAGGTCACCAGGGCACTAAACCTGGCTGCAATTAATAGGTACTAAATCAACCTGAACGTGCTGACAACAAAATAAACCAGTCAAAACATTTGCTGAATCCATTTGTTGTTACAGCAGAACAGCTCCACCAAAAGCACAGAGGATGCTGCACCCAGCCAGCAATTCTTTATTTCATTTTAATAAAGCAATCGTGGTTTCAGCAGCTTTTAACCATCCCTCTTCACACACTGGAGGCTGTGACAGCACTGGGAGACTCTGTGGGGGTGAGTCCATAGGAACCTGCACTCCCTCTGTCCCTGAGCTTTGAGTGTGCTGCAGGATGTTCAGTTAATGGTGCTAAAAGCAGTTTAGCAGCCCCCAGTGCTGTGCACAGCTGGGAACCCCCACGATGCTGACTGACATCACTAAAACTGAGAGCAGGTTTAATGGGATAATGGGGAGAAATCCTTCCCTGTGAGGGTGGGGAGGCCCTGGCACAGGGTGCCCAGAGGAGCTGTAGCTGCCCCTGGATCCCTGGGAGTGTCCAAGGCCAGGCTGGATGGGGCTTGGAGCACCCTGAGACAGTGGAAGGTGTCCCTGCCCATGGCAGGGGGTGGAACTGGATGAGCTTTAAGGTCCCTTCCATCCCAACCTGTCTATGATTTCCAGAGCTTGCCCAGCATTCCCACCAGTTCCCATCTCAAGAGTCAGAAAGCACAACCAGTGTGACATTTTCTGCTTTACACAATGTGGCTTCAGGGAATCTTTGCTTTTCCTTAATATTTTGAATTTTGAGAAGCAGCACAACAGGAAAGTTATCAATCACACAAGTGTCTGAATTTCTGGAAATCTGCAGCCTTCTTTTTAAAAATGCTTCCCAGTACTATTAGAAAATGTGCTGGAGAGCTGATGGTCACTATCAGGACAGAAATTTAGCAGAACTCTGTACTGTGTACAGAATAGACAAAATCCTCCAAAATAAACAAAGTATAATGTATTTTAGTTACCCCAGAATCACAGAATGGTTTGGGTTGGAAAGGACCTTAAAGCTCATCTCATTCCAGCCCCACTGCCACTCCCACCTCCCACTAAATCAGGTTTCTCCAAGCCTTGTCCAACCTGGTCTAATTGTCCTTGTCTTGCTTCCTTTTAAATTCTGGGTGAAGCAAATGGATTCCCATCCATGAAAAAGAATGAGAGCTGCACAGGTGGCTACTCACAAAAAGTCCTTTGGGCACAGCCAGCTGCCTTATTTACTATTTATGCTGCACCTAACAAAAGGGGTAGCAGAGAGGAGGGGAGGGAAAGATGCCAGGCAAAAGCAGAAGATGTTATTAACAGCATGTAATTAATATCCAACAGATGTGTGACAGCAGCCACTGGAAAGGTGTGGCCACTCCTCAGTAACACAATCCTATGGTGGGATTAATTACAGTCTAATAACCAGTCTTAGTTTCTATGGTTTTTTTTTTCATTTTTAATTTAATTTGGTAGCTATCCACTTTAGAAACCGAGCAAGAAACCGGTTTATTAATCTGAAGCCACAAAAGCAGGCAGAAAAGTGCAGCAGACACAAAGAAGAGCAGACCTTTAGAGCAGAAGGTGAGGTTTATTCTCAGCTGAAGCCATTTGGCAGAAGTGAGAAACCACACACCTCCCCCTTGCACAGCCCATGAGTGCCTGAGCGGGACCAGACACTCAGGGGGGGCACTCTGAGAGCACCAAACTCACTGGAGGAGTAGCAGCGAGGCAAAATTGACTTTTGATTCACTACTTGGGATATTAGTCAAAGTTTAACTGTGCTAGAAAGGTTTTCCTACTGATTAAGCATTAAAATAATTTCAACTACGACGCCAATTAACGCAGCTCCATTTCACGAGAACAGCGTGGGACCACATCACTGGTTCTAAATTTACACATTTTCCAGATCTTTCAGCACTCAGAAAAAGTGCTGCTTATTTTAAGAGATCTCAGCACAAACACATTCTTCTTGAACTTCTGCACAATATCCATCACTCGATGGGGATGAAAAGTTATTTTTATATTATTTCCCCCAAAAAAGCAGCAGAAAACACTCATAACGAGGGGTTTTTTTTGGATGCAAGATTTGAATGCTGAGCTTAGATGCTACATGAAGCAATAAAGGGCACTTTAAAATGCCCAATTATTATAATTTTAAAAAGTTTAAAACCCTTCATTTTGTGCTTTTTTCTCAATAGTGATTAACACTCATAAAGAAAAATGTGAGATTCTGATCTCCAAGTCTTGCCATGCAAAGGAAGAGAGGAACTTATGATTTCATTTATGTTGCACTCATTAACTTTTCTTTATCATGTTTTATTTTACAAGCTCAAGCACTCAGACTGTCAAAAGCTGTTGGATTTATCATTACTGATGCTGTGGAAGTAAAATAATTTAACCAAAATGTTCACTGCACTGGAGATTCCAACACCTGTGCTCAGACATACAATGCTAAAAGCTCAGGGAAAAGCCATCAAGATGTTGGGATATTTTAAGCTTTTTGGAGTTTTATGTTGCTGCCAGAAGTTGAGAACCCACAATTTGTATCAATTTGGGGTAAATAGTAAAAGCAACCTGACAAACCCAGATTATTTCTCTGAGGGAGTCCTTACTTTGTGTTTGTTAAAAAACCAACTCAAAACATAACGATCCACACAAAGCTGTCATTTCTTAGACAAGTCTGTTTCTTTCTCACCACACTGATTTAGGGCAGTTAAAATCACCAATTTCTCTCTCCCTCACACCAACAGCAGCGAGTTTTGGCCCAAGACATCCCTCCACAAGTGACAGGAAAGCCAGACTGCAAAACCTGTGTCCCACTCACGTGGCTGGGACAGGCTCTGTGCCCAGGCAGGCAGGTTTCCTCCCTGCATGTTTTCACAAAGTCACTGTCAGAAATAACATCCAGCAGTCCTCCAATTGCCTCAGATCCTCACTGACCTCGTTATTTTTACCACAGGAGGATCAAGGCAACCCAACTGGACCTGCTGTTATTTGTTCATACTCACGAGTTTCTGTCATCTGAGAGGAAATTAGATTTTTGATGTAACTATCAGATGGATGGGTGACTTTCTGCCCCCAAAGTGCAGTCTCAAGAGAAGCACCTTCTTCACCTCTGAGCTCTCTGCAGTGTTCAAGGACAATGAGCAGGTTTGGAGGGATGAGCTCAGCTTGAGAGCTGGACAAGTGTTTTTTCAGCAACCAAGTAAAAGCTCTCAACAAAACACCCTTATGTCCACCCAGGGGTGAGCAGAGCCCGAGTGGATGCACTCAGAGCATCAGTCAGGCAAAAACAAGAGCCAAGCACATCCTCCTTGGACAGTAAATAAAAGGAATTTGAAATCAGAAATGGGTAATGCTATTTATTTACATTACCCCATGCCCTGAACAACCCTCAGTCCAACTCTAAGTTATTCCCTTTCCCACTGCTTAGCTTGGCCTCTTGCTCTAAATGATTAATGCCTGAAATCCTCACCCATTTATGCCTTGCAGCATTTTCATCTTGGCTGTAGCCAGTCCACAAAGCCACCTCTGTCTGGGTTCAATTTAAATTAAGACACACAGAGTTAATTAAGTCTGCTAGCTGGGATCTCAACCTAACCACATGAATACACAACTCTCCTTTCCAGACTCCTTTTCCACAGGGAAAGGAGCAGGCACCCTGCTCCAGTGTGCAGAGCAGACAGGCTTTTAACAAGGCTCCCAGATTGCAGAGGGCTGCAGGAAAGGCAGGAGTGTTGTGGCTGGAATTAAATTGAGCAATTTAAGGCAATCAAAACCATTTTTCTAAAGCCAGCCTGAAAGTCACTCTGGTGGAACAGCTCAGGGGCCTGGGTCATTTGGAGAATTACTCTGTCACCAAGGAGAACCATCTCCCAGCAATCTCTGGGCATCAGAGGGGATCTGCAGGTGCTGATGTTCTCCTGACAGGGGACCTGCTTGGAGCACTCAATACCCACTGAGAAACACTGCTCAGGGAACTGAGGCAGGGTGGGCACTGGCCCACGTGGAACCCAGGAACCCAGCACCCCTGTGGGCTTTGCTTCTGGGGGAAAGCCAGGATATTTAGTGCTGCACTATTTTCTGTCTGTGACAAGCCAGAACTAATTTAGAGTTCTTACATCACCGCAGCAAGATGAAGAATCACAATTTGATTTAGTTCCACTGGCAATGGGTGTAGATTTAAATACTGGAAATAATAATTTACTATCCCTGTCTGTATTAAATGAGTCCTTATCCAGACCCACAAGTAAAGTTTAAGCTACAGAAGGGATAATTTAGAAGTTTTCAAGGTTCTGACCCTAGTGCCCAGGGTTTGGGGTTGTTTTTCCTCCCCCAGTACTCTGTGAGAGATTTGAGTCCTGGCACAAACACAGCAGAAACCGTGGGCAACAATTTTACTTTGAAGCTTTTCTCATTCTGGAATTGAAATCTGATTGTTAGATGGAAAACAGAAAACCCTCGTGCTAACCACAACTCCAAAGCCTGCAAGTGCTGCTCTGGGGACATTTCCTAGAGTCAGCAGAACTGGCTCCCAACAGGCAGAACTCTGTGGTGCCAACAGCACTTCCTACCTGACTCCACTTTGGGACTATTTCAGGGCACAGGGATGGTCAGGGCATCCTCACACCCTCCCTGGGGTCAGTGCTTGGTATCTTGCAGCGATGGGTTGGTGAAGAAATCACTTCTTGGCAGAAGTCAGTGGCACAGAGCAGGATGAGGCAGCTTTGCCCAGAGCTCAGCACAGGCCCAGGGTGGAAATTCCACACACGGAACAGAAATTTACATTGCAACAAATTCAAACAAGTAAACAAAAAAATCTACTTCACTTGCAGATGTTCAGAAGTTTTCAGAGCATTTACAAGGCAAGATGGAGAAACCAGACTGGCTTGGGTTTGCTGTTTCTGTCTAAATTGCCAAATAATTTGGTCTTCAACCCTGCTGCTGCACTGGGCTCTCCTTCCAGGGAGTCAACAAATTCTTCAGCACAAAACTCTGCCATGGAGAGAACTTGCTATTGCAGCTGGTTCAAATGCAGGCAGCAATTAGGCAAAACTGCTCTATACTGCAGTGACACAGAGAAAATATTAAAAAAAAAGGGGGCAAATTCAAGACTGATTCCACAGTTATTGCCACATGTCCACAGAGGGCTTTAAATCATGTAACACATCCTGTTGTAAGGGAAAACCCCAAACCCCACACTAAGCCAGGTAGCTCAGGGCCAGGCTGAAGGATTTGCAGCACAGAGGGTGGCTAATCCCAATTAATAATGGCCACTGGTCATGGAGCACCTCAGTGCAGGGGAACCAGGGACAGATGCTTCTCTCCACAGCTCCTCTGCTCAAGTCTCTGCTCAGTCTCCAAAGGCTTTGGTGTTGCTGTTGTGCACCTGTGCTCAGCCACTTGGAAAAACCATCCCAAAATATGAATAAAACCACCCACAGAAGCAGCACAAAATAGAAGCAAAGAGCAAGAAGCTGTTTTAATTTGGGTAAGAAATTAGAGAAAACAAATAGAAGAAGGCATGTCATTTTCAAAGGGAATTTCATGCAAAAGCAGCAGCACTGGCATCTGATGTACAGAAAGCTGCAAAAGAATTATTTATAAAGCCCAATGACACAGATTCTTCTATTGCTAAAATGACAAAATAAGATCAGATAAGATGAGCCATTTGCTTTGACAGCTTCACTGTCGGCCTTCAGCATTCAAACTTTTGATGTCTGGAGTTGAAAACCAAGTATTTTTAGATTCCATTTTCTTTCCAGGATGTTATCACATGAGAAGAAATAACCAAAGTTGAAAAGTTCACACCTGTCCATTCTCCATCTGTGAAAGTGCTGAACATAATTAGCTGGAAAAGCACGTTCACCTGCCAACGTGAGGCTTTCTACAAACTGCAGGGCAAGAGAAGCTGAACAAAGTGCAAACAGTCCCTGATCAAGGCATCACAGAGCTGTGTGCTCAGTGCTTTCACCACAAAGACACCCTGATCTCCACTGCAAGCTCAGTGCAGCAGAGCCCACTCGAGCAGAAAGCCTGAACACTTCACCCACAATCTGAAAGCAGAAAGAATCCAGGGGGGTGAATCATGGTGACATCATCTCTCCAGCAATAAAGAGAATCATGTGTGAAGCCTCACCAGAAAAGGGAGCTACACTTACAGGGTGTAGAAAGATGTTATTTATCACCATATTTTTGTCTACAACCACACCACAGAAAGGTAACTGTGAACTGTAAATCCAGCAAGGGATTTACACAACACATTGTCAACAAGCTGCTGAAAAAATGCTGCAGCCTGTGGTGATCTCCAGGTAATCCACTTGGTCCTGATCACCACCTGGATGGCTCCTCAGAGACAAAACTCCACATTTTGCAGAGATTACTTTGAGGAATTAATTCTTCCCACCGATTTGCAGGCAATCAGTAATTTATTACAGCTTGTTATTCAATGCAAGGTGTGGATTCTGTTTTCCCAAATTTAATTTAATTCCCTGCACAGCTAAGCAGGAAATCCAGAAGTTTTCAGGAAGGATGTGAAGTCTGGCACCACAAACAGCCAGGATTCACCTCAGGAGGAGGCAGAGGTTAAAAGTAAGGGGTATTTAGAGAAAGGGGATGAAGTAGGGAGAGAAGACAGATTATGGTCAAACTGTCAATAATCTGTCAGCAAAACTCAACAACTTCCTCCAGGAGGCAGCTGCCAGCAGCCCTTCCCCAGCTCTGACTCTGCTGTGAAGGTTTGTTGCAAGGTTTGCAAGACGAGCTGTTACCTTCCAGCCACTCCTCTGCCTGCTGGGCTCTCCTCTGGGCCATCAGCCTGCTCCCCATGTTCCTGCGGCGCCGGGGCATCCCCTCTCCTCGCTCCTCCCCGTGGGGCCGGGGCCTGGGCCCTGCTGCTGCTGCTGCTGCTGCCACATTCTGCTGGTGCTCCTCGTCAGCTGCGAGAAGGAAAGAAAATATTCCTGTTAAATCTGACTGTCCTTTCTGCCTCCGTTTCTGAGTTACCAACTCAAAAGCGCGGTTTTTTTTCTAAATATTCTGCTTTTTTGTTTTGTTTTGTTTTTATTTTGTTGTTGTGTAATTTAGATTCATCTGATTGAAAGCTCGGAGCATGAATGTCTCGGAGAGGAATATGTAAATTATTACACATGAAGCAAAACCTGAAGAGCAAACAAGGATCACAAGTTACAGCTGAAATAAACAGAGTTACAGAGTAACTTCATTCTACCCTGATGATTTAATCTCCCCAAAACACAGGTAGGAACACACAGGGTCACTGCAGCTCTCATTGCCATCCTCTCTGCATATGCTGCAGTTACTAATTAAGACCTGACAAATGAGGAATATTTTAACAGGAGCAGCTAGGAGGATGGAACTGACCAGTGGGTTCATTTCAGAAGTTTTCCACAGAAAACTCTCAGCCAGGGCTTTTTCTTTTTGAGGCCTCCTGTTGCTATTAACTATCCCAGTCATGTCAAAAAAAAATCAGATAATGGTAAAACATCACCATCCTTGATACCTGCTTTGCATATTCTGCTGATAAGCCTGATATTTGTGTTCAGAGTTACTTGCTCAACCCTGCAAAGTATCAACTCTCAAGCCTTAATTCAGGTGAATATTCAAATGGTCTCATGGAAAACTGCAGAACTACTCATTTCCTCCAACTCAGGACACGTTTATTTCGTGATCTGCCGGGTCATGTTGTGTCCCAGCAAGAGCACAAAATGCTTTGCACTCTTTGCCAAGTCTCCAGCATCCTCTGATCCAAACGATGCCTTCCTAAAACCCCTCCTATTTGCATATCTCCGATCAGAAAATGAGATTCGTTATGAGTGAATCTGTGCAGAGACTGAAGGTGTGCCTGCAGCTCACCTCAGTTATCTCAGCCTTCAGAGCACTGACTCTGGGCTGATAAGGACACAGCTGCAGCCCCGAGCTCAGCAGGGCTGCACAGCAGAGCCACCTGGGGCAGCCTCTGGCCAGCAGAGCCCTCAGCAGCTGCAACAGAGATGCCACAGAGATGTCAGCAGGCCCCCCACAAACACCAGCCCCAACACGCCGTGACATTTGGAACTGAGTCACTGCCCTGCCACCCTCCTGGTCCCACCCACCTCTGCAGACAAAACAGGGCTGGGAGAAACCACCGAGAGCAGGCTCCGAGGTCCCACCACGCTGCTTCGAGGTGGCCCAGACCTATTCACAGCACCAAGATGCTGCTGGAATGCTGCAGGAAACCTCTTCCTGCAGAGGCAGAGCAGCAGATCGCTCCTTGGACACTGATAAGTGCCAAAAACACCCTGCAAAAAGTTTTTTATACAAATGCAGTATTTTTCTTACTAAGTTCCTGAGATATGCTGCAATTCAAACCTCAGCATCCTTTCACCTGCAAGCTTCAGAGTCTCTCACAAATTCCCAAGATGGTCCTGCCCAGCAGATCAGCTGTGCAGTTCCAGC
Organism: Notiomystis cincta; assembly: GCA_013398075.1. Lineage (NCBI taxonomy): Eukaryota > Metazoa > Chordata > Aves > Passeriformes > Notiomystidae > Notiomystis > Notiomystis cincta. The sequence continues at coordinate 4,793 of VZRX01009047.1, read as the reverse complement.
ACTCATTCATTCTGTTTTTGGTTCCTGTTGTCCTGTGAAACAAGAGACTGCTTTGCATTTTATGAAAGAGGAATCTATTTATAAGCCATATATTTATTTCAAACCGAGGAGCTCAACCCTCACAGAAAAAACATGTGAACCAAGCTGCTTTTCTCAATTTCATTTTCTACAAGAGACTCAGAAATTCCTCAAAGTGACCAGCATGGACTGGGCTCAGGATGTAGCAAACCCCACCAAACCTGACCCATAGCAGCCAAACGCACAGGGCACTTGGACAGTATTTGTCACATCTCCAAAAGGTGCACATGAACAGAAGACACCAAGCCACTATGGACTGCCATTTAGTAGGAAAAGAAATGTTTTAATGAAGCTTTTTTTCCTTGCTTCTGGTCCCTAAAATATTTCTCCTGACTGCAGGTTCTTTTTCAGCAGCACACAGCTGGCTGAACACGAGCCAGTGGCACCTGGCTTGTGGCAGCACTGGGGTGGCAGCAGGGCCAGGGCAGTGCCCGTCCCCTGGGTTGGCACTGCTGGGGCACCTCCAGTGCTGGGGGAGGGTTTGGACCCCGCACAAAATGACACTGAGGGGCTGGAGCGTGTCCAGGGCAGGGAATGGAGCTGGGGAAGGGTCTGGAGCTCCAGGAGAGGCTGAGGGAGCTGGGAAAGGGGCTCAGCCTGGAGAAAAGGGGGATCAGGGGGGACCTTGTGGCTCTGCACGACTCCCTGACAGGAGGGGACAGCCAGGGAACAGGGACAGGAGGAGAGGGAACGGCCTCAGGCTGGGCCAGGGCAGGGTTAGATTGGATATTTGGGAAAAAAACTTCACCAAAAGGGTGTCCAGCCCTGGCACAGCTGCCCTGGGCAGTGGTGGAGTCCCCATCCCTGGAGGGATTCAAAAGCCCTGTGAATGTGGCACTTGGGGACAGGGCTCAGTGGTGGCCTTGGCAGTGCCGGGGGAATGTTGGACTGGATGATCTCAGAGGGTTTTCCCAACCTTTCTGACTCGAGCATTCCACAGCTTCTCTTTGCCAGTCCCTCAGCTGGGCAGGGATTTGGAAAACACCGATGTCACTCATTACATTTGTCCCTGTCCCTCGCAGGAGGAGGAGAAAATCCTCCTTTGCTGTGCTGTAACACACCCGGTCCCGGTCCCTCAGGGCTCGGGGATTTGCCTACGTGACTCCAGACACCGCATTTCCTGCAGAACGCTCGAGTTAAGCCGTGCTCTCCCTCCCCCTGAGCTCTCACACGCCGCTGGCACACACAGGGGAGGCTTCACACAGTGCAGGACACACTCAAAAATCACTTTTGCTTTCTCTTGCACTGGACTGACCATCAGATCTGAGCTCAAGAATTATTTGCTCTGGGGTCTGGGCTTTTTTTTTTCACCTCCCCGGGCAGCACAGGGTGGGGTTTGGCTGCTGCACTTATCTGAACACATCTCTTCATTTTCCTGGCGCTGCAGAGGTCTCAGAAGTGGCACCCCGGGCTAGTCAGATCATGCAGAGATTAGTCACACAAGCACTAATTAGCCCTGATCCAGAGCCATCTGAGTGAAAATTAATGGCCAGCACTAAAGAGCTGAGACAAGTGACCCACGAGCTTTGCAGAAGAGCAGGTCGGACTAAATTAATGAGATAAAGCCCTGCAATTAACAGGTAACAGAAACAAAACACTCAACAGCTGTCTGGGAAATGGGCACGGGCTCAGTCTGTGTTTTAAGCTGAGGTGTCCAGGCTCTGCCTCAGTGTCCAGGAAGCATCAGTGCAGGCAAGAGATTATCTCAGCTGACCGCTCAGCCAGGGCACAGCAGCGGCTCTGAGCTGTGTGTGCCTCCCAAAGGCAGAGAGACAGAACTGGGCTCTGAAAACCAACACCTCTCCTGGACTGGGTGTGGAGCACCACTGCAAAAACCACCACGGAATCATTCAGAGCACAGGTCAGGACTTCATTTTACACTCTCCAGGTAGGAATCTGCCCCTTCCCCGAACTCTGCCGACTTCTGCTCAGAGCAGAGACGCTGTTCTGGAGAGGGAGGCCCTTGCCTACCCCAGCGCCCTCCCCTCAGCTCTGTCACACAGGCAGGTGACACCTGGGCTGGCAGCCCGGGGCTGCCTCAGGGACAGAGCTCCACCTGCTGCACCCTCAGCACCTTCTGCCTCCACACAAACCCCGGCAAACTCAGAGAGGGATTCAAAATGCAACAGGTGGGAGAGTCCCAGGGAGGTGCTTTGGCCCAGTGCAGTTTGTCACAGAACTGTGGTGGCAACCACGTGTAAAATCCACAAATGCCACTTATTTTTTTTCATTTCCAGCAGAACAAGCCCAGGCCTGATGCTGCTGGAAACACTGTGCAGCTCCAGGTGACCTTGCAAAGGAATACAGGATTTACCTTAGGTCCCCAAAGCAGGCAGGTCTTGAACATTTTGAAAAGCCAATTTCCAAGAGAGAACATAAAAAGAAGCTGCTGCCCCAATCCCTGGAAGTTAACAGGAAAAGGTGAGAGCTCCCACCACTTCTTCAGGTCCAGAGTCCCTGGTTTCAAGTCCTTTCCATGTGGCAACACAGATTTATTGGAAGAATTGTGGCAGCTTCCATTTTCCACCTGAGAAAATGGAACAGGAAAGCAAATTCCTGCTTAAAACTAAATTTTGTGGCTATTAAATACACCACAGTCCTGGTGGTTCTAAAAAAATTCTGTTGTGTACAGAGAACAAAGTCATCCCCATCAGCTGAAATTTATCATGACAGAAACCAATATATTAAAGTAAAAAAATCCTAAAACCACAGTAAAAAAAGCAAGACCAGTTTGGAAGTGTCAAGATGTTACCACTAAAATAAGCTTTAACATCATTAAGTTGTCCTGAATGAAAGTGAACTTTAATCAACTTGCTCAAAATCAGTATTAAGGCTTTTTCTTAAATAATTCACACTATTTAAAACAAATGCTTGAGCTTCAATTTAGAACTTTGAATGTTTAAAGAGAACAGAAATCCTCCCAAGCCCCACAGCCCCTGATTTATCTAAATCATGACAGGAGTCAAGCTCAGGAAATGATGTATTTCTCCAGGACATGCATCCCTCACTTTTTCCAAAAGTTCATCTCTTCATTCACAGGAATCCAGTGAAATTAAATCAGTTTCCAAACATTTCCAAGGAAAAGATTTAGACCAGGTCTGTAAATGAGTTTGGAAAACTTAATTATTAAACCTGCTTTTAACACAGGTTCCTTATCAGCACAGTCTTGCATTGAATGGTTGTGCTTATATTAAAGGTGTGGGGGGCTTTCCTCTTAATTAAAAATTATCAAAGCAACTCCCTCAGAGGAAAAATAAAACAAATTCTAAGCCCCAAACAGCCCATATCCCCAAAATCTGTGGAGGCACTGACGAGGAGTTCATCTTAATTTGACACCTGGCAGCCAAACAAGCTCCCTCCTTGCGCTGTGAGAACTCAGCAAGGTCAGCGAGTTCACAGCCACCTCTGACTCCTTCCCACCCACCCAAGGTCACCTCCACCACCGTGCAATTGGCAGTGTGGTGATGGTTGGACCCGGTGATTTTGAAGGGTTTTTTCCAACCCAGAGGATTCTCTGATCTCACAGTGCTGAGCAGTGACACAGGGCTGGAAGTGCTGCATCATCCACCTGCTCCCCACAACACCTGAACCGCCACAGCCAGCACTGGGCGAGCTGGGAAAGGAGCAGAAGAGGCACAGGACTGAGGGCAGATGGCTCTGAAAAGCTCCAGTGAGGGAGACTCTGCAGCCTCTGTGGGCAAGCTTTTCCAGTGCTCCCAGTGAAGGAATTCTTCCTCATGCCCAGCTGGAGCTCCCTGGGATCAGCCCCTGCCTGCTCCTCTGGCGCCACTGCTGGGCTCAGGAGCAGAGCCTGGAACTGCTCCAGGCCCTCCCTGCAGACATGGATGAAGTTCCCTCTCAGTTTTCTCTTCTCCAGCTTGAACAGCCCCAGCTCCCTCAGCCTTTCCAGCCCCTTCATCATCCCCACAGCCTCTGCTGGACCCCCTCCAGGTCCCTCCTATCCCGAGGAGGCCAAAGCTGGACACGGCACCCCAGAAGTGCCTCAGGCGGCTGAGCACAGGGGCGGGATCACTCCCTGACCTGCTGGAAATGCTCTTCCTGATCCATCCCTTCTTGGCTCAAGGGAACAGGGACAGTCCCTGGCTCAGGGACAGTTCCTTGTCCACCAGGTCACCCAGCTCCTTCCCATGAAGTCAGACCCCAGTCTCTGCCAGTGCTCAGCCTTGTTCCTCCCCACGTGCAGGACCCTGAACTTGTGTGTGCTGAATTTCAGGAAGTTTTTCTCTGCCCCTCTCTCCAGCCTGTCGAGGTCCCTCTCAGGGGCTGCACAACCCTCTGAGATATCAGCCATTCCTTGTTCTGTATCGTCAGCGAATCTGCTGAGGGAGCATCGACCCCTTCATCGAAATCACTGCTGAACAAGTTACAAACACTGAGTTATTACAGAACCCTGGGGGACACCACTATAGTGACAGGCTGCACCTACACCCTATGCCCCTGATCCCGAGTCTCGGGGATGTGTTCTCCATTGCTCCCGTTCGCAGGGACACTCTCCCAGTCCCAGAGCCCCTGACACAACCCCCGACAGAGAACTCAGACTTCCAACCCAGCGCCCCTCACCCTGCGGCCGCATCAGGCCGGGAACCCGCAGCCCCCAGCAGCAGCGGCGCCAGGCCTCGGCGCCCGCAACCCACGGCTTGCGGGGCAGCCCGGACAAAGGGCAGGGTTAAGACCCTCGGGACAGCCCCGGAACC
>VZRX01009046.1:60689-111894 GCA_013398075.1 Notiomystis cincta | reverse complement strand
TATATATATATATATTAATTCTTTAAAACTAGGTAGAGGGTTTGAGTAGAATCAGCAAGACAAATCCCTTAGAAACCATGGAAAATATTGAACTTCAATTAAAGTTGTGGAGATTTCACCTCTTTAATTTCTAAAAGTTGCTTACTGCTACGATACTTTGCAGAAATCCTTTGGGCCAAAAGAAGTGGTAGCTGTTTCCCCAAGCTGTTAATGAATTTCACACTAAATACTTTGTAATCTTCAGAAACAAGGGACTTAACCTAAATTGCTTTTCCATCATTTTGAAAAGATGGCAGTCTTCCTGACTGTAACATCTGCTTTTTTTTTTGCTTTTTCTTTTTCTTTTTACTGATGCTCTAATTCACAGCACTAAAATCTGTCTCTGCTGGTGCTGTCCTGGTTGAGTTTCCCTCATTTCCAACCTCCTTGCAGCACTCACAGTGGCCTGTGCTGGTGATCCACCAGCCCAATGCACAGATGGTGGGCACAGAGTAACTTTCAGTTTCCAGAACTCCAATTAAACTCTTCCCCTGGGACTTCCACCCACCAAACAAGGTCACTTGGGGCCTGCCCAGTGACAGTGACAGAGCTTCTAATTACAGAAACCCCAAACCCTCTTAGAGCCATTTCCAGTTTCTCAGGGGCCAGCGAGGAAAATATTTCAACACCATTCTCTGCTGATTATTAAGAGATAAACATGTGTCTGCAATTAATGATAATAAGCAATAATAAACATTTGGCCTGAGTTTCATTCTCATGCACGGCAACACGCGGTGATATAAATTAGCAGGACTGGTGACAGGCTCTCAGGGTGAGTGGAAACAACCTCACTCAGAGGACTTGTGCTGCAGAAAAGCACCTTTTCAGGCTGCTGGGGGAACATTCATTACCATGTAGCACACTCGTGTTTCATTAATACATAACCAAGGCACAGAATTGCTCCGTTCATCTGGAAGATGAATTACTCCTGTCAGGGCTTTGTTACAGACTTATCTCTACCACCAACACCCCTGCACTGAGACAATAACAGCAATACTCCACTTGCTCTCGAGTGAGGGGACAAGGAATGTTCCAAGTAATTAAGAATACTCAATTTCGACAGTTGATCTTATATTCCAGGAGCTGGGCCTGCACGTTTCGCTAATGAGGCACTGCAAGTGCCAACAGCACTGCTAACCTGCACATTCTTAACCTGAAGGAAAAGCAATTAGTGACACTGTGTGATTGTGGGATTCTAACCAGTTTCTTCAGCTTCCTGCTTTCAGCCAGAAACAAATGTACAAAAATGCCAAGAGATGAAAAGGTCGAAGGTCGAGGAAGATGCAGCTGTAATTAACTTCTGAGTGCATTGCTCTGCAGAGGACTTGGTTTAATGGCCATGCTCATGTGCTTGGACTGTTTTTTTGTTTTCAGTTCGACTCCTTGTCAGATCAGATTAATGTGCTTCTAAAATGATGCTTCTGCAAAACAGGGAAAAAAGGAAAGTCTTGCAGACTGCCTTTGAATTCTTGTGATGGTCCTGTCCCAAACCTGCACTCCTCTGTTTCAGTCTCCTCCAGGGAGGAGAGGATGGGCCAGGATGGGCTGGGCCAGCACTAAAATGGGCTCTGTTCAACCACACAGGAAAGAAGCTCCTTTAGATCCATCCCCAGGCTCTCTCTGCTGGGAATGCAGGGAACTGAAACCTTCAGGGACTACCTTTCATAGTCCACAAATCCAGCCTTGCTTCACAGGGAGGAAAAGTTACCAAACTCTCATAGACTGACCTCTATCAACACAAATTTTAATGTGGGATGTGTCCCCATCAGGTGAGCACTTGGGAGATGGGTGGAATTGGGTCCAAGAAATACTGTTTCAGTAAGTCACAAATTACCAAGATATTTATTTTATGAAAGAAAGTGATCTTTCCAATTTCCCTGCAGTCAAAAAGGGAAGGAAAAGTAGATTCCAAAGAAAAACATATCTCATTCTGTTAAGAAAAAGGATGGCTCTTTTGTAAAATGTATTGAATAGAAACATAACATTAAATGAGTTACACAACCACTATTTTCCCTATAAATCCAATATATTGCTGCAATTACTTTTTGAGTAGAATTTTTTTAAAAGTCTGTTCTCTGTTAATAGAGAATGCTGTAGTTCAACACATTTTATTTCATCTTCCCTATGATCACTCTTCCTCTGTTTAAATTAAACTGTGCTCCTGTTTTGCAGAACATGGATCATTATCAAGATTTTGCTATGATCATTTTATTATATCCCATGGGAAAAATGTGCCATGTTAGTTTAGCAACAATTAGGCTGTGCCTGAAAAAAAAATCCAAAACTTTAAACACCAGTAAAAATAAAATGTTTTCTGAGTGGAAATGAGAGGCTTGGTAGAGAATAGACTATAGAACACTAATTTTTGGGGTTCCTAAGCTTTATGCAGTTAAAATTGCTGTTTATTAAGGCAAACATATTTAAATGTGCTGCTTGGGTTTATTTCTTAAGCAAATGGCTCATTTGCTGGGGCAGTTCTTTATAGAACCAGTTCCTATCTCCATATATGTCCATTCTATCTTATCTAACATCTTATTACCTGACATAAAATTATAGTTTCATGTATTGCTAAATTGTAGCCCTTTACCCATCAGTTAAGCCTCGTTTCTAGTCCATTAATTCCATTAAAACAATTTGCAAGTTTTAAAGTACATTGACCTGGGATGTTTATTTTCTTGCCTGTATGTGGAGGAGACAGAACTACACAGCAGCAGAGAAACAAGGACAGAAAATGGCTTTGCAAAGTTGTGGGCTGGAGATTAGAGAAATTGAGACCGACATCCTGCCTCAGAGAGGAAGGGATCTGTGGCCTGGGGAGGGAGGATGAGGTTACAGCCTTTAAGCCATGCCATGCAGAAAGATCCACAAGAAAATCTGGGTCAGTCACTCACTGAAGATTGCAAACTGCTCAGCAGTAGTGGCAATCTATATTTGGCCTTTGTGTGAGAGAGAGGCAGGAGAAGATCCTCACTCGACCCCAGCACAGCACCAGCCAAGGGGAGAATGTTTCACAGGGGCTAAATCTCCCTCAGGTGCCCCACTTCCAAGTATTCCAGATGTGAATTCCTTCCTACAGGTTTTCCTCTGTTACAGGTAACTGGTAACAGAGAGCTCTTTTCCTTTCTTTTATTTTTTTTTAATGCATTTTAATATCTGCAGTTGACTACCATTTTGAATTGCTTGAATATTCATGAAGAAAATTAATAATTTCCAGCAGAGTTCACGGCTCAGCTCTTCTTCTCAGAACACCGAAAGGCTAAATATTGGTACTCAATAATCAAAATACAACGAGGTCCCTCAAATAAACAGGATATAAAAATTCCTACAGAAAACAGGAAATAAACAGATTTTGGTTTTGCAGTAACAAGGAAGAGAGGCTGCAACTTTCTGAGCACTCTGTAGAATTAAATTGGCTTCTGCTTAATGAATGAGGCACCAACACTTTCCTTGGCAAGGCTGTTTTCCCTCGGAATGACCAGAGATGCAGCACATTGTGTTTCCTAATGAAAACGAGGGGAATGAATGGCCCTGCTGTTTCCCCTATTATTCCTCTTCCTGCCTTTTAATGGTGCATTACCAAAATGCTGGCTGCCTGCTCCTGTATTTACAGATGCCATTAAAACCATCCAGGTTGCACTGATGTGTGTTCTAATGGTCGATGGCAGCGCTGTGAACAAGATGGGAACTGCCTGATGCTCCTTTAAATGCCAGGAGACTGGTGAGTTACAGGTCAGGGAAAGCAGGACTGCCAGCAGCCAGGATTCCCTGGGAATGTTTGTGTCTTCTCTGCATATCACTCTCAGCTGCTGGGTTTGATAAAAACCAATCATCCTTGCCTGATGGGGAGAGCACTCCAGGACTGTCCATGGGGATTGCCCACTGCAAGGGCTGTGTTGGAGGCACACCTGTGAGTGCCCTCGTGTAAAAAAATCCATGACACACTCCCTGGAACACAGACCACGAGTAAAACACATAAAAATAATTTTTAGGCACACAGTCATTGTATATATTAGCTCTAAAAACAAAAATAAGCCACGCTAAGAGTGCTGGATGCATTCCCAAGGTGTTGTGAGAAGAGTTTTGAAGGAAGTATTCCCAAAGGAATACACTCACTGAAAGGTAATGCCAGTGTAGAAGATTCCCCAGGGAATCTGGTGGTGTTTGGGTGGCAATATTTACATCTTCAAAGCATCAAAGTGGGCGTCTTACTATTTGCTGTGTTACAGATAATAGTTGAAAATAAGCACAAATTGGCCAAAAGTGAATTAATCATTATTACAAATGGAAAATTACATTATGAAAAGCATCCAACATTATCAAAATGTTATTTAGAAATCCAAAAACTAAGGTGAAAACCACACAGTGAATACATTACGGCACTAAAAATCATTCTTAGTGGAACACTCTACAATATTGTAGTATCATCTAACAGTGGTGATAAACACAAAAAAGGAAAATAACATGAGGAGGGGGCTACTTTTTTATGTCTGTGTGTAAGCAATCTTTTCTTCTGAGGCTTTGGAACATCTCAGTCTGTGAAGGTGGCCTTTGAACCACCTGAGCATCCTCCTGGTGCTCAGAAGGGCAGGGAAGAATACTGCATAAATCTGTTAAAATCAGTACAGAGGTTTTAAAACCGTAATTGCAACAAAAACCCTAAATTAGCTTGTTTTGTGAGCCTAAATCTTCCTTACACCCAAATCTAACTCACCTGGCAGGTCAGCTACTTCATGAAGCAGGAACCCACCAGTAAACTCGACTGGGCACTGGTCTGCAGAGCTTCGATGATAAACAAAGGCAGAATCTCTCTCAAAAAGAACTACTTTCATTAATTTAAATTAATTCCTTTCTTAATTTAAGTTATACTGATTGTAACCACTGGTGTTCAGGAATACTTTCATTTCTACCCAGGTTTAAGTGGTAAAATTCACACATTTTTTCCTCCAGCTCGAGCTGATTTTCACTTTCCCAAGACAACCATTAAAAAACCCATCACACCAACTCCTTCCTGATGGCCTATTTGCACAGGTTTCTAAAAAATCAACTCAGGATTGTCTGTCTCAGTTTTTAATTAAGTTAATCAGTTGTAATTACAGGTCTAAACACTTCCTCTGCACTTGCCAAAAAAAGCCTTACTTTTTTTCCTGGCTGCCTCCTCTCAAACACTCCTGTGAAGGGCTCCTGCAACACCTGCTCCACATTAAGATCTCCTAAAGACAGGTAACAGTGATACCAATTTTAGTATCAGGTGGCAATATCTAATTACTGACAGAACATCATCATAAAATGGTTATCAAAGTAATAATTTCGTTCTTCCTCAGCAAACACCACCACAAAGTCTAAGAGAAACTGATTTACTTCCATTAGAATTAATTTCAAGGAGCTGCCTAGTTTTGTCACCACAACTTCAAAAAAAAAAAAAAAAAAGCAAGCTAATTAATTCAAAATCAGAATGTATGTAATTATAGNAGACATACACCTAGGACCAGAGGTAACAAATCAAATCCCTCCCAAAAAGTTCAGCTAGCTAAAAAATGGTAGGATAACTTAAAAAAAAAAAAAAAAAAAGCAAGCTAATTAATTCAAAATCAGAATGTATGTAATTATAGCAGTTTTCTGCTGAAAAACAAATTACCTGGTGCCCTTGGGGTGAACAACACAGAAGATATTTCATATTCCTTTCAACAGCATAAATATTTTACATTTTAGGCCATGAAAATGATGTGCCAACCATAAACATCCCATCTTTTCCCTCTCCAATGTTTAGAGACTCTTTGCTTCCTCCTAGCACGAAGACACTAAAGGAGTTGACAGTCTCCTTGCCAGTCAGTTTAATCTCACTCTCTCTCTGGGTTTGTGGGAAAACTGTGGCATGCCAAGTTATTTTTGGCCAAATGTTACAGTATGAAGAGCCTTCAGGAGCTTTTGCTCAGTGAGTGGACTGACTGGCAGCTGTTTTACCTGAAGAATGGGAGTTGATGTTGCCATGGAAATAGAATAACTTTTTTTTATTATTATTTTATTTTTTAATTTTTTTTCTGTCTTTGCGTATTTGGGTTTGCCAAGCAGAGGAATCATTTCAAGAACAATCTCCAAAAACAGAATGAAAGGCAAGGAGGACTCTTGGAGGGAGCTCAAAAGCAATTTACATCTATTTCAGACAATGGTCATTTATGGACAAACCACTTGAGTTTCTCTTCCTAAGCAGGAAGTAGGTGAAAAATAAAAATTCACATTTCAACCTTGTCTGTCATTCAGTGCCATATTTTTCCCACTGAATGTTTCATACTGATCAAACTTCCCAAAAATGGGCCTCTTCCCAAAGGCAACAGGGACAGTTCAGTTTGCTCTCACCAACATTTTCATTAACACAATCTGTAGCAGAAAAGAGCATAACACGTGCAGATGAGGCTGAAAAAAATGCAATAAAGGGATTTATGCTGCAAAATGTCCAGTAGGACTCTCCTGCACGACAGCAGGAGCCCAAGCAGTGCAATTTACGTGCCCTGAGATGATGCAGTTCCCAGAGAGACCTTCCCACCCCAGCCTGTCTCCATCGTTGCAAAAAATCAAGGAGACCTTTCCATTCAGCCATGGAATCATCATCCAGAGACAGAGCCTGAGCCTTGGACTCTCCAAACTGCCTGAGGATGAGGGCACTGAAAGTGCTGTAAATCACATTTCCACAGAGGGGTGTTTTCACCAGACCCCTGACAAGGTCACTGATGCTGATCTGCTGTGCTCCTTTAGACTTCAGCCCAAAGCAAAGGAGCTGAAAACCTCAGGATTTCCCTCAGCTGCACAAAAAGCCAAGAACTTGTGATGCTGTGAAGCAGGACCACGCTCCCTGCAGACAGACAAACCACAATAAGAAGTTAAAAACCCCGTGGGTTAAGCACAAGTGATTTCTGCACTAAGAGGGGTGTTGGTGAGAGGCAAATCCAAAGCAGGTTGGGATTTTCATCAGCACAGATTAGGAGCACAAGCCCCACCAGAAGCCAGGAGGGTTTTGTGTGCTTTGTATAAGAACTTAAAAACTGATAAGGGCTTTGTGGCACAGCATGGAGGATTTTTTGGGGGGTTGTTGGTCTGGATTTTTTTATTATGGTAGTTGAATACATTGGATTTTATATTGTGGTGATTTCATCTCCCACTCAAACCTCAGGGGAGAGGCAAGATCTTCCAATTTACTGTAACAGTTACACTTAAACAGCTACAAACCAATCAAGGAAGAAAAAAATGAGGCTTTTTCTCCTTGCTGAAGTTCTTCAGATTTAGATAAATGTAAACACTGTTGCCCCTCTAGGTCTTCACATTTTCTTTACCTTTCCTCATTTAGTTCCACATCTACTTTAATAAATATTTAACCACATGCACCAGCACTTCCCATTTACTCTCTCCTTAGCTTAAAGATTAATGTAGATATCTGAGGAAACATCTTAGCTTAAAACCATGGAAAAATCATTTTGTTCATACGTGCATTTAGGCAGACCCATGTTTACCTGATTTGCTTAATGGGATAGAAGATTTCACAACTGCATATCAGCCTGAGAGTCAGGAAACAGTGAAAGAAAGATGAGGAAAGGATATTTCCCTGTGAAAACTTTTTATGGACTCATTTGTGATTCTGATTGGGGTTTTGTCACACTGGAATCAACAGGAAAACTGCCACGAGCTTGCAGCAGAACAAGAATTTAATTCCTGTTCTAATTATTGCTTTTATTTTTTCCCTGTAAATGAGTGTTCCTGCTGGGTTCTATAATTTTATTTTATATTCCCAGTGCAAAGAATGAAACCACAGCCTAACCTGAGAATGAGGCTTAAATTTTCTACCAGACACATCAAGGACAAAGGAAGCCCTGTTTCTGCATTTACCTTCCACAAACTCAGAGTTTAGGGGATTTTTTCTACTCTAATGCTGCAGATAAGAGGTTTTGCTTTCTACAAAGCTTAAGGAGGGGGCTGATCTGACCCTGCAGGATCCTGGGCCACTTCAGCACATTATGTACAACAAGAAATTGCATTTATCACATCTCTAGAATATTCAGATTATTTCAGGCCTGGACAGTAACCATACTATCTCAGATTTATTTATCAAAAAGATCACTTTTTTCCCCAGATCATCCTAAATGTTTGCTTTGGTTCCAGACTGTGGCCTGTAAAGTCCAGCTGACATTTACCACATCCCTTGTTGCTTTTGACTGTTTCAGGACCAAAATAAACTTATGGTAAATTCATCAGTAAATTCCACTTAGCCTCCTGTTTTTAATACAATATGAGCATGAAGGACTAGTAAATAGCAAGAAACCCCTAAGAGCACACAGTATTTTAAACATCCTACTTGGATTTAATGACTTCTAGCCCTGTATTTTTAAATTACACCTTATTTAGGCCGTGGTATTGCATCCAAAAATGCAGTGTAGTGCCAATAAACATTTCTCTGCTGACATTCAATGCAGACTTCTCACCACAGCCACACATCTCATTTTTGTCAACCCAGGAGCCTGCCTGACTATAGGTTAATACATCTGTTTCTGCTTGCATTTTTAACCTCAGAAGAATCCAGCTTGGGCTTTGCTTATTCTGCATGAATGCCTTGGATTTTTCTGAAAATTTTCACCTATTTTCATCTAGAGTATCTATTAGCTATGGATATTTAATGCATGCACATTAAAAATGAACAGCAGCTCCAATAATGCCTGTTTTTCTTCCTTCTTCTCAGTTTAACAATTTCATATTTCCTTATCCCACTGCATTCTGTTTTTAGTTCTGCTGCATCAAGCAGTTGTGGCCATATCAAACACTTCTGTTGTGAGAAAAATCTTGGATTAGAGCAAACTGAGTTTCAAACTCTCCTCACACATCGCAAAGGGCACAAGGGAAGGAGAAAAAAAGGACTTTTTAAATAAATGCCCACTTTTTTTAGCTCCTTAAGATGTGTTTAGAAATTTTGGGTGAGTAACAAATGAAGGCAGGACTGCAGAACTGGCTGTGACCACGAGGAAGGACAGTCACTCCCACAGCTGTGGGCACTGGCAGCACCTGCATATTCACCCTGCACAGAACAGCACAAAGTCACAGCCCTTGTGCCCTTGTCATTTCAGAACCCTTCCCCAAATTTCACTGATTTTCAGACCCCTCATCTAATGATCAATATGAAATAATTAACATTTTAATCCTTATTTATAATTATCTACTATAATTCTCCAATCCCACAGTGTCATTAATGCTGGGTGTAGGCTGCTTGAGAAGTAGAGCTAAATAAACAGATCCTTGAAGATTATTCCTTTTTGCTTTAGAAAGAAGAGTTGAAAAATTTTTTAAAATTTGAGGAAATACCAATAATTTGTAAATGCCAATATTTCAGATTAATTTACCACCTGCTGTTCTTCCAATAGCATCTCTTCCTCTAGGAAAGACACACCATAAAATGCTTCCAGAGTATTCTTTTTTTCACCCAGAAAGGCTGCTTCCCAAACCTCCTTGATGCAATTTTCCCACACCATTCCCCAGGCCTGACTCAAGGCCAGGGAAGCCAATCCACAGCCACAGTTCCCAATGACCAGAGATCCCTCTGCCAGAGGACTTTTCTGCACAAGCAGATACCCAGATAGGGAGAATTAAAAAGCAATCACCTCCTGCTGAGGCTGGAACAGATTCCAAACTGCAGCCAAAGGATTTTGGTTTTGTTTTGGGTTTTTTTGTGGATGCGTGCAGGCTTTTGTAGATGAAATGCCAAAAGCAGAGAATCTGATTTCAGTGACCTTATTATTGCTCTAAAGATCCTTCAGTGGACAGCAAATGTGATGAGCTGCTAAATAATTGATTATTTCAAGAACTTAATGCTGAGTGCTTTTCACGCACCAGTACAACATATTATTTTATAGGTGTTGGTGTGTCAGCAAAACTCTGAACCACTCACCTACACCTCTCACTGAGGAGAAAAATAAAAAGGAGAGGGGTGGGAGTCAGAGACAATGCCCTGGAGAGCATGGATTGCCATCAGCCTCTTCAAAGCTGAACTGAGTTAAAGTTTTGCTTCACCTCTTTGCACTTAAATGCAAAGTCATGGTATCAGTGCTGCTGTGCAGGAGTTGTTATTTGTTTATGGCAATAAAGCAGCAAATTCTCATATGCTTGGAGGATTTAATGGACATTTTCCCAGCAGGTAGGAGGCTTTACTCCACCCACACACTGTACATTACCAGGAGGCAACAGATTTTGCTCCTGCAAATATAATGCAACTTATCTTAACTTTTTTTTTCTTCTCAGATGACCTCCTAGTTTGCCAGGCCAATAGAAGTCAAGAAGTTCCCAAAGTGTCAAGAAAGAGGGCAGAAAGAGACCTCTGTGATGAGAGAAACACAGGCACTGGAGCTCTCTGCTTTTGGAGGTGTGCTAATACCATTTTCTGTTTGTTTATTTGGATTTTTTTCTGTGAGGATGGTGAAATACTGGAATAGAGGCCTGGAGAAGTGGTGGGACCTCTGCCCTCAGAGGTTTTCCAGATTTGACCAGTCATGGCCCTGAGAAACCTGATCTAAATTAGATCTTTTCTGAACAGGGAGTTGAACTGGATTGGCTCCTGGATGAGCCCTTAAATGTAATTTATGATACTGTGAGACATGAGCAGGAGGGAAATGCTTGGCATCTCTAACCTAATTTCCAAACCAATAGAGAGATAGAGAGATCTCTATCTAAAATATTACCCATTTAAAAATAAATGCACTTTGTCAGGATGATAAAACCTCTGGTTCAAAGTTCAAAGCTGTTATGGATGTTAGCATTTCTAACTGGGATTTACACATAAACCCATCCTGAACACTTTAACTAAATGGACAGAAATTCAAACAAAATCTGAACAGGAAAAGAGGGAATAAATAGGTAATTGACCTCCTTGTGTTTTCTTCCCCCTAATCTTAGCCATCTTCACTGGTACCAGATCTAAGGGAAATCTTCCCCTCCTCTGCAATGAGCTTCATTTTTCCTAAAATGCCATCATATCTGGGAGGCATTTAGGAGCAAGCTTGACATTCTGAAACCATATGCATTCACAAGTGAAAGAGAAACAAATAATAGTGACACCCAAGCTGTGAACAGCTATTAACATCTCTGGATATTGTGAACTCTCCTCAGACAAGCCTGAACGAGAGCACGTTTGGTGTTTCATTGCTTTGGCTGCTCTCAGTTTTCCACAGCTCTGGCACTGTTACACCCCAGTGATATCACTTGACTCTGAAAAAAATAAATTTGCTGTAATTTGCACCTATAGCAAAAATCACTGGGTTTGGCTCCAGTGATTAAAACATGTCACTTTACAGAAAAATCAGAGCTAAACAGGATGCATGGAGTTATCCATTCAGAGTCTGGTAAAAGCAGCTCAGAGATCCAGGTGCAAAACACAACCTTGGTGCAAAACACAACCTTGGTGCAAATTAATTACCAATGATTTAAACAACAGATTTACTGAGAGGAACCATTTCCTTTTCTTGATGTCCCTCCTGCCTATTTGCTTTGACTCTCCTTTACTTGACATCCTTTTTTATTTAATATGACTGGATGGCCTCCAATGATAGTTACTCTGAGAACCAAAGACACTCAGGGCAGCAAGACATCAGCAACAAGAGCAGAATGCAGACACAAAGAAACTAAAATGGAAGAACACAAGGTTTGGTTCAACTCCCTCTCCCTCTCTGATTCACTTCTGTCTTATTTCCATGAGATAATAAATTCCTCTCACAAACTCTCTTGATAAGCTTTCAAGTAATAGGTAATTCTAAGACTGAATATTTGTGTATGTGCAACAAGAAAGCAAGAAAATATCCTGAAATTGTTTGCTGTTTTGGGGTTTTTTTGAGTCTTTCTATGTGCTGTGTACGTGTCTTTACCACTGTGTCAACAATTATGTAGCAGCAGTGCCACAAGGAAAGAAAAAAGTGGTTTTAGGTTGTTGAAACACAGCAATAACTTCTCTGCAAATATGAAAACTCACTGAGAAATGAAGAGTATTTTGCACCATAATTACTTCTGGAATACTATTCACTTTTGTCACAGAAAAGAAAGTTTTGCTGTTCTCTACTCCAGTCAAAACAGGGACATCTGTGGTCAATAGAAGTTAGTGACAAACTAACTCCAGCACTCCAAATAATCCTGGGTGTTCTGTGATCCTGGGGCAAACAGAGCAATTCCTGTGGCTGCTCCTGCACAGGTTCCAGCAGGTTGGATGGAGACTCCAGGGTTTGTGTCACTGATATTCCTCTGTGCTCACATTCCAGGGACGTGGAAACAAAAGGAAAAACACCCAACCTGGATAGAGAGATCTGGAGAACAGAAGGACTCATAGCAGGTGGATCATGTAAAGGGCACCAGCAAAAAGGAAAAGGAAAAAATGCAGCAAAATCAGAAAAAAAAACAGGGATGGAAAATGTCTAAAGCTGTTTAAGAAAGGTCTTTCTGTGAACTTGAATCTACCTTTGGATTCTTCTCTGAAGTGATAGGTACACAGAATTTTCCTAAAACCCAGATATTGCTGAAGCCAAATAAAGAAAAATATCCTTTTCCTGCCACCTTGTCCTCCAAGGACAATGTTAGGTGTTCAAAACCCAGCTGAGAATTCAGAGGGGACCTAAAGAGGTGCATATGAAAAAGATATTATTTAAACATTCTTTCTGTGTAGGAAAATGGACATAAAATGTTATATTGGCAAATTATTTGGATTACAAAAGTAAGCAGGAGACCAGAAGTTGGACAATGCCAGCCAAAATAGATGGTGTGAATTTGTTTTTTCTTTTTTACCCATGTCCAACTTCTAACAAGGAAGAACCTAATAGTAAAATTCGTGTATTTCCCTCCACCACATATGATTTTCTGTGGCTGTTAGGGGCTGGAGGAAGCCACTCTCTCTCTCCTTGGAATTTGTGCCACATTTAAATGCAGAATAAAGGAGATGTTTCATGTTTTCTTTCTTGCATGTTAATTGCACTGATTGACATGACACTGGTCCTCATGCCTTGTACTTTCTTTTATTACCTCCTATGAGCAGTGGAACTGCATTTTAAAAAGCCCTGAGATAAGGCCATGGTAACATTGTAGAGAACAAAAAACCTGCAAATAATACCCTGGCTCTGGGCAAAAGGTGCTGGGAGTGTTTTTATTTCAGTGCAACTACTTGTTCAGTCTAGCTCAGACATTCCTGATAGTAATGAGTATTCTGCTATATTTCATCCTTAGTCATTGTGAAATATAAAAGAGGTTGATTCATCTTTATGCAGAAATCTTGGTTATTAGATAGAGCCAATATTCTCATTACTATTAGGAATAAGATTAAGTATTATCAGTAAGATGAAATAACAACATTTGAAAAGTAAGATTTTTTTTTTTTCTCAGAGACATGTTCCATTTCCCTCTTATTTTATATATGAATTTATGTACATGCATAATGCCCAGAACTCTTTTATTTAATGGATTCACTGAAAACTCAGGTATTTCTGGCAAAAATTCAGCAATTCAGAAATTTATATACAGATTTACCTGAGATTACCTTCAACGTTTTGCTACTACAGAAGGTTCCTTAATGCCTTTAAAAGACTCTTGTATTCTCCTCCTTCCATGGTCTTAACTCAAATTTAAATGCAGGCACAAAAACCGGGGACATAAACTGTTTCTGCCCCTTGATTTTCATAGGAACACTTTAAGATTGTTGGAAAATAGGATCCCAACTAAAACCTGGATGAAAAGCTGGCTCTACAATCTGGCAGGAGGCAATTTTTTATCTCACACACCCCAGAGAAGCTCCACTGCAGGGCTGTGCCTCTGAAAGCCAATGGCCCAAAGCCCATTCACCCCAATGGGAGACTTTTCAGAGACTCCTCTGCATTACTGGTTTGGGCTCAAAAAGCTTCATTTAAAGGTCTTTCATACAGAATTATCCCAAATTCTTCTGTTCCCCAAAGCACCAATGCAATACACATTTAAACACCTGAGCTGTTGTTAACTGCTGCAAATTTCAATTCCAGAATTCAAGGATTGTCCCACCTGGAAAATGCTAATTGTTATTCTCATCTCCAAAGAGAAGTTCTATATATAGAAAGGGAAAACAGTTATTTTCACACTGGTTATTGAGTCACAGTAATTACATTTCATGTGGGAAATATTTTATGTCTAATTCAGGTTATGAACAATTATGTGCATCACGCCAATTATTAGGATGTGCATCAGTTAGGATGAGCCTGATGCATCACACACTTCTTATAGACATATTTAACCTGGAAAAAATTAGAAATCTATCAAGAAATATCCCACTTCCGATGATAAGCAAAATACTGAATTTTCAGATCATGAGAAATTATCACATTTCAGCATCTGTTAATTTTGTATGGAGGCTAAAAACTGTCCATGTTCTTCGCTGAACATGGAAAATAAGTTCCACATTCTGAAATATGTAATTTTAATTTTCCAATCAAAGTGAAACATTTTAGCATTCCCAAAGCATTTTATGTGGAGAATGATGTTAAACTCCTGGTTTTTCTCTGTTCAAAAAATATGGAAGCTGAGGTTTGGATCATCTTTTTCACCAATAGGCCAATTCCTTGAAGATTTACCCTTCCCAGCGGTAATGAAACAATTGTTCTAGCAGGGCCCACATGTTGCCTTGGGGGAACTGAAATTGGATAGCTGAATGACATTATTATTATTATTTTCATTATTTCCTGTGCACAGCTTTCTAATCCAGCCGTGCCTGCTCCAATGCAAAAAGCTGACCAAAAGAAATCTTTTCTGCCTTCTGAGAAATATGGATGTGAAACAAACCTGACCTGTGGGGAAACATCCAGGCTGTGATTCCAATGAGGCTGTGCTGAGCTGGGGAACTGCGTTTTCCTTAAATGCTTTGGGAAAAAAATAAATTTCTGGGAAAAAAAAAAAATAGAACGTAACTGAAAGTTATTTCAGGGGAACCAGC
This sequence comes from Notiomystis cincta, assembly GCA_013398075.1. NCBI lineage: Eukaryota > Metazoa > Chordata > Aves > Passeriformes > Notiomystidae > Notiomystis > Notiomystis cincta. The sequence continues at coordinate 96,896 of VZRX01009046.1, read as the reverse complement.
CTCAAAAGTCAAACCTGCAAACAGAGAATTGGAGGGGGGTGGGTCCTGGGATTTGCTGACATGCCATATCCATGATTTAGTCCAACAGTTAGGGCCATAATCACTCCTCGAGGCTGTGGCAGGGCATGCTGGGCAGCTGAGAAACGCAAAAAATGAGAGGAAGCTCATCCTTTGATTGCCTTCCCTTGGGCCACTTTGCCAGGCTGGGTTAGATCACTCTCTGGTGACAGATGGCTGCAGCCCCTGGAGGGCCAAGAACCCGAGCCAAAAGTTCACCCAAGTCCGGGGCAGGGCTCGCTCCGCATCGCGCGCCGCGGGCTCGGGCAGCTGCACTGCGGAGGCACACCCAGGGCAAGGAGCCTGCAAAAGCTTCCAAGAGTTCCAGGCTGAAGAGCTGCCCTCCCTGCATCCCAAACCCCAGTCCTAAATCTAATGGTTTAGAAGAATTACCGCCGTGAAAGAGGAAAACGAGCGTTTATTTCTGCCGGGTATTGATTGCCACCATGAGACCAAGTCTAGACCTACACAGCAGCTGAATCCAAAACATGCCCTGTGCCTTGCAGGAGATGCTCTTCCCACCCTGTGTTCCACATCCTGTTCAGCTGGGTGTTGGCAGTTTTCAATATAAATGATTGAAAATGTGACCAATTAACGGTTTGGGGAAGCAGAAAATCGCCTCGATTTGGGACACACCCATCAAGAAAGAGAAAAGGAAAGGTGTAGGATTGCAGGATTCTTGTTGAGTTCCCAGTCACTCCACAGTTTCTGAAGGCTGTAGTAATTTTATTGCTGCTGCTTCTAGAAATTTTGATTCAGTGGTAGTTCTTGCCATCTAACATTGGCACAGCTAGCTCTGGTAATGCTGGCCAAAATCAACACCCACACAGAAATACCCCTCTGAAGACAGCAGGGACAGGGATGTGTGGCAAAAATACCACTGCAGAGTGGCAAGCAGGAAATATCTACAGCAACCATTTGGATGAACTGTTTCCCAAAAGTCCCTTGCAAATGTATATCAACAAATCTGTGCAAGCCAATAAGTAGATGGTGCTGAGAGGAGCTGCCTTAAAACCTTTCAGAAAAGAAAAGACATAATTTCATTATCTGAAAAGATATGCAGCAGCTCAACAGAATATGCAGTGGAAAACTAATAAAAGGAACACTCAGCACAACATTGACATAATTATCATTTGCTTTTTAATGCTGTACACTCATATAAACACAGCATGTTCTCAGCTAAGTATAGAAGTTTGTTGAGAATAAAAGTACATCTGATTTCCTAATAAGTTAGAAGAATAAGGAACTCCTTTAGGAAAAAAAAAATCATCAGAAAAAAGACCTTGCAGTCACTCTTAGATGTCAAATACCATTAAATACAACTTTGTCTGTTGCTAGAGAAGATAAAAGCTGTATTTAAAAGCCTTGCCAAAAATGTCCTTTTCAGTACTAATTAGCATCAATGGTCAAAGCCGCCAGAGCAAAACAAGAACAGAGAAAGGGTGGACAAGAGAAATAAGTACCATCACTGACACTAACAGGATTTTTTAAAGCTTTGTCTCATGATACATTAAAGGATATTTTTCTTTTAATATAATGTCCTAAGCTTACAAGTGCTACGAGCAGATGCCCTTCTCAATCTGCATTAAAATCAAGTCTAAAGGCACACAAAGAAGAGCCACAGCAGAAAGTGCCTCTTCCCACTGTTTACCCAGATGAGAAATTAGCAGTTCTACAGACTAAAATGAAGCTGAGACCTCCTTGTCGTGCTTGAGAGCACTTTTGGTTCCTACTTCAGGACTTTTCAGCCCATTCTCTGGCTCAACAGGAAAAGACTGAAGCACAGTTAAAGAGAGTGGGTCCACCTGACTGTGTGGATTTTGTCTTGCTGCTTTGTACATCCTCATGAGTTTTACAGAGTCACAAAATGGGCAGTTTTACTGTTGCAGCAATGACACTGATTGGGAATTGCAGTGGGTTTGCCTTTTCCAGCTTTGGCTGTGCAGAACAGCCCCTTGTTGACAATGAAAGCAGCAGAGGCCAAGAGATGCAGGAGTTTCTTCTGTAGCAGAGAGGGAAGTGGGTCATCAGGTCTGTTCCACCACGGTGCCAAAACCAGCTTGGTCTTATCTTTCCAAATGCCAAGCTCTGCACTTGTCTTCCTCTTCCCTTCCACCTCCAATGCAACTGGCAAGGCTTAAAAAATAGACAAAAACCCCCCACCCCAACCAAACCAAACAAGAAAACCCCTCCAAACCCCTGAGTCTTTTCACTTCCATGACCACCTGCATTCCATTCACTTCCACAGCTTAGTTCCTTTCAAAAATACAGTCCCTGCTCACTTCTCATCCACCCAGAGTTGTCTGGAGCAACCCTGGGAGTGCTGCAGGTCCATGGGTTTAATCAGACAGGAGAATTCCTACATTTCATAATTGCTGCTAACTCAAAATATGGGTCAGAGCCTAAAAACTGATTAGCCCCTTGAGCTTTTCCTGTCTCTTCTTGTCATGAGTGGCATGACAGGAGAAGGGGAATAAACAAGCCTCCCCCTCACACTCAGCACACAGCCAGCCTGGGGCACAGGCTGGGAACAGCACTGCCATAGCAGACACACCAGCTTCCCAAATCCAACCTGTCATTCTGCTTCAGTCCTTTTCATGAGGGGATCTCCTTTCCTATTCCTTTCATGCCCTGAATTCTCTGAGTCGATGCTAAATGCTTGAAACAAAATTTCCTAAGTTGAAAGCCCGGTTCGCCCTCAGCACCCTGCCAAAATTTGATTTATTACTGGAAAAATCATCACAAGTCCAAGCCTACAGGTGGTAGATCTTAGACTTGGGCATCTTTTCATTATGGACAGGATCACTTTAGACTGTTCACCTCATGCTGAATGGATGGAAATGGTTTTGCTCCCTCTCAGCCTTGTGTGAGGATCAAGGAGCTGATGATGAGTTGTTCGGCTGTTGAGTCAATCTGTGTTTGGGATTCCAGCTGCAGGGATGTTGATGAAAAGAAAAGAGTGGTTTTCTTTGTATTCTGAAAAAAAGGTGTTCCCAAGGCCCAAGGGACTGTTTTTTAGGAATTAACTCCAGTGTATGAAGTGCAACAAAGCCAATCTCTTTCCATGTAGTAAAAACTGGAAGTGACCAACAGCAGCATTTCCACTCAAACAGGCACAGTGAGGCACAGCACGTGAACAACAAAATTTTTTAGGATGCATTATGCTTCTGGAGAGAAAGCTTACTTGCACTTACTACATATACTAATTAAATCTTCCCTCAACACCAGATATGAAAATCAAAATATTGAGAGGGAAAAAAAAAAATTAGGGTGGTTTTGCTAAGACAGAAAAAGAGGCTTTTACCTCAAAACAGAAAATTGCCACTTGAATGAAACTTCATGGTATTCCTTTTTTTCATTTAAGTCATTGATCTCTGCAACTGCCATGACAGGAAATTATAATATTGCTTGATGTTAATTTTCTCCTGGTTATTAATGCCCTTCCATTGGACAGCCTCACCTTGTCCCAGGAGGCACAGACACAAGGAACCCAGATTGCTGCTTAGCAAAGTGAGTGCCCCATCCAGATCTCCATGGAAATCAAGCTTCTCTACCAGAAGCAGAGCCTCAGATTGCTGCAGGTTAGTTTGTACAAGCAATTCCAACCCACAGGGGATGAAGAGAGGATGAAAGTCAGCACAGAATCCCCAGTTCTCTCCGTGTAAATGTGTTTTGTTTCAATCCAAAGTTCTCTAGGAAGGGTTTGATGCAAGGCAGGAGGAGGAATCAGGAAGGCACCACGAGATTTTCCTTCCCAGCGTGTCTCCTGCAGCCTCAGAAATGCTTTCTGACAGCTCCTCATGTGCTGAAGAGGAATTCTTCCATGTGCAATCAGCAAGGGGGTCTCTGTAGATGCAGGTTGGCATATGGTATCTCAAATTTCGCAGTGACAAGTGGCATGTTAGCAGAGCAACAGAGTAGCAGGGAAAGAGACGTTTTGCTAATCACTCCCTGTTGCCCACGCCCTCAGGCAGAATCATATTGCTTTATGCAGATGAGCTCATAACAGTTTCTTCAATTTAGCTTTTATATAAAAAAGTGCCAGCTCCTAACGCTGTGTCAACAGGCACCCGAGGGCCTTCCACTTTACATTGCAAGTGTATTACTATTTAAAGATGAGCTTTTAGCTTAACATCATTGCTTGCCTTCAGAGTTTAATTACCGCCCTCCCCATGAGGCCCAGTGAACCATCCACTCCTCCCACGGGAGATCTGCCTGGCAATGATCTTTAACTAAATAAGTAAATGCCAAATAAGCACTTCTTAAAGATGCAGTGGCTTGTTCCCTGCCCAGCTCTGGTGCTGCAGAAGCCAGGCTCTGGTTTGGATCTCCCTGGCAGCGAGCCATGTCGGATTTAGAGCTCTCAGTTATGAATCTCATCTGGCTGATGTAAACTGGAAAGGGGGATTTTAAAAAATAGAAAAGTTTTTTTTTTCCTTTTCAAGTGTCTTGTGCTCAGTTATCCCACATCATTACCTATAGGCAGACATAAATCACCAAAAAAAGAGACATTTGTATCCAGATGTTGTGTCACAACACTGTACAACCTGCATTTCCTACACTACTCCTCCAGATTATTTTCCCACATTTCTTTCCACCACCTCTATCTGCAGGATTAGAATCTTTGTGTTATGAAGTTATTCATTCCCTTGAAATAAACATCCAAAAATGGGTCAGCACAGATCCACTTAATGCTGTTACAATTCAAGCTACTGGGGAGGACAGTGGCTAAAACCTCAACAGAAAGAGGAATTTAAACCTTTTTTTTTTTTTTTTTTTTTCAGAAAAGGAAATAAAAATTGGCACACCAGCTGTGGTTTCAGAGATGTGGGAGTGTTGCAAAGCAGCTACAGTAAAGATGATCCCAGATATCAGAAGCCTATACCCAAACAGAACCAATCTGTACCTCAGGGCAGCCTCCACAGCTCTGGCTGAGCTGCAAAGGCCCAGAGCAGGGGATCTGTCTCACCTGACCCTCTGCTAACAGCAAAAGAACCCATTTGGGCACATCCCAGCACTGCAGTAATCTCACCATCAGACCTGGGCTGTGCTTCTGTGGTGCTGTTCAGCACATGTTGCAAATGATCATAAAACCACATTGTGAATGTGCCTCTTGGACTTGTCCCTGGCTTGAAAAACAAAATTCAGGCCACAGTGGCTTTAAAAAACAATGTGTCTTCAATTAAAATGAAGCTTTCCATCGTATGATTGTATAAACATAAAGGATTTTTTTGTGAAGCTGCAAAAAATCACTTTCTTCCTCTGTGTTTCAGAATATAAAATCTCTAATCATAATATTCTGGACCAAATAAAAGTACTTCCATTTAACCTAGAGAGGGCAAAAATACTGTTTTGTTTGTACACCAGGTGGGAAAAATATGCAAACATCAAGTAAACAGAGTGCACAACATCACCATCTTCAGAAGAGAGCAGAAAGCTGCAGTTTCTTGCAGGCTCCCTATGAATTATGGATGTGGCAGCAGGCCTCTGGCAACATTTTGCTATAATGTTAATTTTTCTCTTTTTTGATTTTCTGTTATTTGTATTTATAAGGAAAGCTGCCAAGCATCAAAACCCAGAAATGTTCTTAAAATATTTACTCAGTCTCTGAAGGTGTGAACTGCAGCTGAATGAAACCGGTGCTTCCTCATCTTTAAACTCTTTTTTTTTATATTGTTTTCCTCACCAGGGCACCTGAATGTTTTACAAACATGACCACTCCTTCCTTTGAAAACACTAACTAAAATGAAAACTAAGCACAGATTTCTCCGCCTGTCATCTCCTGTGCATGTTGCAGGGTTTGTTTAGATACTGTGGCAAAGCCAAGCCAGGCAAGTGATTTCTCTTCTTTTTTATTTTTTCCTTAGACAAAATCATTCAGAATAACTGAAATGGGCTTGGCTACCACTTTCTGTGTGTCTTTTAAGCCCTGAATGTGTTTATTTACGGGAATTTTGTCTAAACACTGACTTTGCCAACTTCTTTGAGAAGATCCTTCACTGGCAGATTTGGAGAATGGCACAACAGGGGCAGTGCTGCCAGCACCCTTCTTTCACAGGGCTGCAAATACTGACCAAGATACCCAGGAACAGGGACCCTGGGCTCAGAGCAGCCACTGCTTCTCTCCTCCATGATATTCAGCTTTTGACTAAAAAATATAACAAAAGCAATTCCCCCTGAGAGTGTTGTCACTTGGGGCTTCTCTTTGATTCTGTTGCCAAGGCATTAATTTCTGTGGGCGTTTGATGGTTTGGCCCATGGCTGGAATAAAAGGCTCTTGAGTCCTGCACTCACCACTTCAAGGGAGCAGGACCAGAGTGAGAGGCTGGAAAACGTGCTGGGAGTGAGCAGTGAGAAGATAAGAAGATGCTCGTGGAGACAGAAGGGGCAGCATCCCCCCTGCCCTGATTCTGAAGGGAAAGGTGACTCCCCTCACCTTGCACACACTCAGACCTGGGGCTGAGGAGCAGGCAGGAGCAGGAGCAGGGCAGCCAGCAGGAATGCCCAAAGCAGCAGGGAAACCAGGAGGAAACCTTAAAGAGCAAAGCCAGAGACTGCCACCATGGATTGCTGCTGCTGCTGCAGAGCAGTGATGAAATCTTCCTTGGTTTCTGGCAGTGCAGAGAGATGCCAGGAGAGGGCAGGGAGCAGGGAACTCTCAGCACAGCTTGTTCCAAATGGCCTTGGATGTTTAGCCATGGACAGCCCTCTGCTGCCTCCTTGCCTGGGCAGCTCCCTGCTCCTCTCATCCAGAGGCACTCAAAGGGCTAATTGGGTTTTTCATGTTATTAAATCACTGGTGTCAGAGAACTTAGAAAAGCACCACAAAATCCCTCTGGATCAATGCTGCAAGTTAACAGAGAAGAGTAAAATCACATCAAATAGTCCCTTAAATTTTGATGTCCAAGCATTAAAGGATAGGACCTTCAATTAATAATAAACATTGCTGTCTTTAGCTAAAAAAGCCTTTTGCTTCATCAGAAAAGACAGCTTTCAATACCTGCACCAAAGGGCACCAACAGAATGTTTTGAACAGAAGTAATTCCACATCAGCTTTTACTATCTCAGGTAGTTTATACCTTCTCACATGGTACCCATCAGGCCCAAGCAAAAGAAACAGCTCAGCTACAAATAAAAACCAAGAGTATTTGCTGAAAGAGGGTGAAGGGAGACAGGAGCAAATAAGTGCTATAGAAGTGCTAAAGTTTTTAAAAGTGTACTTCTTTTACCAGCTTAAAATGCCCAATTTATAGACTTACAGCAAAGTGGATTTTTGAACCCTGCCAGGAGTTCCCATCGTGCTCTGACACACCTAAAAGTGTTTCACAGCCCTACAACTTCTACATTTTCTCATGTCTGTGTTTTCAGAGGGGAGAGACAGAACTTCCTAAAAAGATCTTGGCAAGTGAATCATTCTGGGAGTCTTCAGCTATTTTCTCCACATTAAATAATCATACTAAAGAGTTTCCCCCATGTTACCCAATTCCTTGACAGTGCTATTCCAGCTGTAAAATCAAACCTCCCCTGTGCCACAAGACCCTTCTTGTGTGGTTAAATGAAAGCAGAAGTTGTGCCATGAGCAGCACAGACTGGAGAGCTGGGTGCTGCTACAGGGCCTCCTCACAGATTGATTCCTGCTCTAAATATGATAATGGCATTATTTCATGCACATACTGTAATCACTGAAATATGTCAGGGATCTGTAAACGAGCATTAGAGATCAGATAAAACCAGATTTCTTATGTTTCAGACATGGATTACTGTTAAAATCCAACCCGGAAATTGAAGCAATCCTAAGCATCTTTTATTTATTTATTTATTTATTTATTTATTATTTTTTTTATCAGCATTACAGCTCCAAACCATCTGTACTTAATTGTAAGACCACAAATTGTCTGAAAACCAGCGAGGATTAAGAGGACAAAGCTTCTTATGGACTGTTTATATTAGAGAAATTTAAAGACTCCTAAGATCACAGCACTTCTTCTGCTCTTGTTTTATGTCGGTCGAGCCCCTGTGTTTATCTTCCAAAATGGAAATACAGAGAGCACGTTGATCACTGCCAGAGCAGCAGTAAGAGGTTTATCAGAGTCTTAAACTTTGATGAGAAATCCACTGATAGCTTAAGAGCTGGCTGACATTTCCCCCTCAAGTTCATGCAGGGCAAGAAGCCCAACTGCTGAGCTCCAGTGCTCCACTGACTCCCAGAACTGGAGAAACTGGGCCACTGGAGTAGGGTGGGAGGGATTTTGTGTGTCATGCTTCATGTGCAGCTGAGAAAAACATCTCATTTTTGTGGAATAAGGGACAGGGATTTGGCTGCAGCTGGGTGGAAGTGTCAGTGACAAGAAGGGTCACTCAAGAGCCTCTGGTGAGGGTGGTGCTGTGTCCTTCTCCTCCTGATGAACGATTTCAGTGTCCTGAGCACCTCCAAAATGTTTTGGAGTGCTGTGCTCATTCAGCTGTGCTTGCATTCTTTTTAATTTACACCCTTTGCCAGCTGTGATTTGTTTCAATCACTGGCCAGAAAGTAATACTGTGCAATTAAATAACAATTCATGAGATGGAGAACCAACATGGACCTGTCAAAGTCAGCACTTTGCCCAGCTGCCAACTCCAGCTCTCTTCATTAAAGCAGCACTTGGTGCCTCTCCCAAAGAAATCTGTGTCTGCAGAAGGGAAAATCCTGCACATCTGCCAACAAAAACTTCCTTTTAGGGCTCTTTATTCTTGCCTTTAAGCTCCTCTTTAATTTCTTTTATTCTCTTAGATCTCTTAGAAAAGAAATTCTTTAAAAAGAAGAAATTCAAACTTTCCCTAAAACACATCAAAAACTCTTAAAAAGCTCTCAGTGCCATGTCTCCTGGGACTTCCTATGCACTGAATTAAATGCAGATGCTTTAAAAATAGCTGGTAAAATATTTAAAGTTGAGTGAGATGTTACAACTAATAATATACTCATTAAAATAAACATGCACATTTTTAAACACAGTAATAAAGAATGGTCTGCCTGGCACACAAACTGCTCTAAATTGTTTCTCCATCTCTGAAAAGCTGGATGATGTTGGCTGAGTCCAGATGAAAAGTTTGTCTTCAACACATTATTTTTTAGGGGTCTTTTTTTTTTTTCTTTTAACACAAAAATGTCAAATCTCATCTAGGACAGTCAGTAAACAACACCATTTTTACCTTTTATGTAGAGATGTATTTAAGGTCACTGTGTTAGAGGTTCATGCAAATGAAGCTCATATCCTATTTCCCCTCCTCAAAATCTTTCATTACCAGTTGTTAACATCTCTATTTTCATTTTAGTAACCTGCTTTTCAACAAATTAGGAAAAAAATAGAGAAAACCATTGGGGTTTTTTAAGAAAAAGTAGCTCTACAACTTTATATTTAAATAATATGTTATTTTACTTGAATTTGGAAAGATGACAAAATGAAAAGTTCCAGGGATCCAGTCTCATCTGCATTGAGATGAAGATTATTTCAGAATTAGTGCTGTCTTTAAGCCCAGTGCTTTACTGGCTTTGCCCAGTCATTAATCCAATTAAGATTCCAGGCTGCATTTTAAAAGCAGAAGAGTCAATGTGTAAATCTACAAACATTCTCCAGGGCCAATGTCTGTGGCCTCATAACCTCCTTGTCTCAAATGAAGCTGCTTAATTTGATTTTTTTATCCTCTTTTATATCTATACACATGCCTAACTGTTCTTAGAAGTAATTTTTTAAGGCAAATTCTTATAGATGTGCTTAAAAAGTGCTTTATGTCCACACCTCCTGGGCAAGATGGGACTTCCTGAATGGGGCATTTCAGGAGAATCATTCTACTATTTAAAATCTTAATTTTATACTTCCAGACTTTTAGATAAGATCCTATTCCATCATTGATAGACAAGATGATAATTTTGTACCTAGGAGCATTTTCAAGAAAAAAAAAGTTTAAAATTGCGTTCTTTTAGGAAACAAAACAAACCAAAAAGAAGCTCTAATGACCTGTAGAGTATTTACTCTAATAATTAATTTTATTTTTCATGCCTGCTACACATTGTATCAAAATGAGGCAGTTAATAATACAAAGTAACTTTTATTCAGGTATTTTTTCAGTGTTGATTATTAGTTCCACCATGTACCTTTATCTGAACTTCACTGAGTAATTTTATTTAGGCAAGACCTGGTCAAAATGAACAACTGCCTCATCTATTTCTTAAAGATATATTTTCATTTAGTTACATTTCTTTATAATTTAAATTACAAGACAGACTCTTTGTATGAGCATATATATATATGCTTAATAAAATTCTTCACAAATGTGATCTGCTCACAGAAACCCACACAGAAACTTCTCTCTTGTCCACATTTTAAGGTTTATTCCACACAGATCCTCCCAAACAATGTCATAATTCCCATATGTGCACACCCCACTTCTGTCAATGAAATTATTGCAACCCTCAGAGGGAAAGAGAAAATAAAAAATTAAAGGAAAAAAAAAGTGAGAGCCACAACACCAAACTGAGTTTGGCTCCCAGCCCCAAAATGCTGAGATTCCTCTTGATTTTGGAGGAGAAGCAAATAAAAACATCAGTGAGTGCAGCCTTGCTCATTATGTTCCAAATCAAGGATATTGCAGATTTTCCAGGTTGCCTAAAGTGGGTCAGAAACTCCAGGAACAACTGGTAAATCCCAGTTTCTTCTCTAGGATTCAGTGCAGGTCTACAGTGACCACTCTGTAAAATCCTCATTTATTCCAGAGGGGTTACTCCAGAAGTGTTGGACATCCCCAAAATTCAGATAAACATTGACTTCCCATCAGAGGCTGAGGAATAACTCAGACTGGAAGCCAGAAAACTGTCTGGGGAAAAAGCCCCAACAGCTAAAGCCCCCAGAGTTTCTATTCATTGAAGTTCCTCAGAATGAAAGATTTGCTCAAAAAAACCCCCAAACAAACAAAAACCAACCAACCAAAAAAACCACAAACAACAACAACAACAACAAAATAAACGAAAACCCCACAACCCCCCCAAAAAACAACAACAAAAAAACCCCAAACAAACCAAAAATCCAAAAAAAACCCACCAACCAAAACCCCCCCAAAAATAAGTCACCTGAACCATTCTTGTCAAAGCAAAGTGCTGTGTTCAGAGCATGTTTGAGCTGCTCTGAGATCATTCAGGGTTTTTCATGACCCTTTTTAACCCCTCCAAGCCAGGACCTGCAGTCCTGGACATCTCCCAGGGTGAGCCAGGCCCACTCATGGCCACATTTTTCCCTCCTTGCTGACCCAAGAGAGGAGAGTTGGTCCCCCAAAGACAGATGTGACACTTTGAAAGGGTTAAACTATTGCAGTTAAGTCTTGTAATAACTAAATATTGTCATAATCTTATAATCTCTGTAATTACTGACTCTGCCAGCCAGATCCTGTTCTGTTTTCTGCCATGCAAGGACACACAGAGATTCCAGGCCATAAAAAGCCACTATTTATGTGTGGAAGGACAACAGCACAGAATTCATAAAAATATACAAATCTGAGAAGTCTGAGACAAACAGGGAATTATTTGTTATTATGCTTAAAATATTACAAAGTAATGAAAGCTGAATTAATAACATGAATGTTATTTTAATTATTAGATTGTTTATATAGTATTCTTTCTAACCCTATCCCTGAGGTTCTTAAATTCAATGCCACAGAGCAATTAAGATGATATTTATAAAAATTAAGAGATTAGGTGTCTTTCTGACTAGAAAGTTGTGAAATAACACCAGAAAAAAAAAGCTCAAAAAACCAGAAAAAATGGCACAACAGAAACATACAGCTTGTCTTTTTAACAATAATAAAGATTGTACAATTCCAATGTAAACATCACCCCCAGCATCTGGGATTAGCTCCTAATCTGAATTTACAATCCCTAGACAGCAGCTGGGATTTTTTCCTGAGTCACAGCTCATATCTTCAAATCACCTCTGCCCTCACAAATAAAAAAAGAGGAAAAAGAAACCAACTGAAAAGAGGTTCCAGGTTTATAAAAGTCATCATTTTCTCCTGGTTGGCCTAAAACAATCAACCTAAGCATAAAATTATCAGCCTGGAGGAAGCTAAAACCTGGATATAATGCACCTGTCCCCTAAATTGGCTCCCTGTTGGATCTTATGTCAAGTGTAAGAGTTCAGTCTGGAGCTCATGCTGGGAATGTTGCACAACTGGGATCCCTAAAAGGCTTCCCAAAGCTCGGGGGCTGCCTTTGCTTCTGTGGCACTGAGGATTATCTGAGTGCTCCTGTCTCGGAAATTTAATAGCGTTTTGTCAAGACAATGAAATGTGTTAACACAGATTTCAAGTTGTAAGATGTTGGCATTAACTGCTCCAGCAAATTACAAAGTCACCTTTTAATTTCGTTACTTTCTCCTTTCCATTTAGGATGTGTTTTGGTGAGCTTTCCTTCCTTTTCTAGGACACACACCTGGATTAGTTTCTCCTCAGTTTAGGAACTTGTATCATTATCCTGCAGCTCTTATTTCCCCCAAGGTGTTTCTCCTCCTTGAAACTCTTCCTTTCCCTACCAGCTCATTCTGATTACCTCAGTTTTCCTTCTCCCACTTTTCTGTTTTTTCCCAAATAATCTTTTCCCAGTTCTTTTCAACTCATCTACCAGCTCTCCTTTCTCCCCTGTACCCCTGCAGTTTCTTCTCCCACACATATTTACTCACAGTTCTGCTCCCAGTTACTCTCTCTGCCTCTCCCTGACCCTGCCACATCTGTCAGACAAATTATATCATATTCCCTAAATATGGATCTCTGGGGATATAAATCTCTGAGCAGCACTGTTCAGTTGCCCTCAGGAGCTGCTTATTCCTGAGGTGGGGAAAAGAGGAATGGCTGTTCTTCCCCATCCCTTTCCATCCACCCACGGGGGAATTTGTGGAACCAAAGGGATCCTTAATGTTTCTTCCCAAAATGGAAGGACAGCCAGCCTCAATAACTGGGCACAGATCTCTGTTTGTTTGCTCTGGTAGGAGGCTGAGGGCAGCCAAAAAATGTCATCAGGAGCTGGGCCAGCTGAATATCCCTACCAAAATCCCTGTGGAATGGTTGCCCCATCAACACCAGTCTGGGACCACACTGCAGGCACAGAAAACACCAGCAAGGTGGTTCAGACCAAAATCTTCCAGCTGGAGCTACATCAGAGAGCCACCTCAAAACCAGGGAAATCCAGGATGAGATCCAGCTTTTTGAGGTGATCAGGTGGGCACCATCTAATCAATGGAGGGAGTAGGACCTTTCCAGAGGGGGTGTAAGCTTTTCCAAGGAATATGCCTTCCATCAGGGAGGTGAAATTAGTCACCTCTTTCCCAAGCTCAGCTGAGAGAGGAGCCCAGCACAGCTCTTTTTGGAGAAGATGGAGCCTTTCCATGACAGACAGGCTGCCACTTCCTTCCCTATCCCACCACCACACTATAGCAAGCACTGCTCCCTTCCAGAATTCCTAAGGAAAGCAGAAATTGGTTTTCCAAGGTGGAAACACACACTGTAGAAAGCACTAAAAGAACTTTATACGTTGTTTTTCTGCAATAAACCTTCAGGCAATGACAGTGAGGACCCTCTGAGCTCAGTTTAAGCTGCTGAGAACCCTACAAGAACTTGGAGAGAGAGTTATCCCTGCTTGGCCACGTTTTAACTGCGTCCTTAAAAAACACCGTGCTCGGAGTTGGAGCAATATGGTTTTATGGAATCTGAATTGACACATTACTTAGAAATCTGATTTAGCAGCGGTCATAACTGCTCCAGGAAAGTGGTTTCTCTGCTGCAATAAAGCAGGTTTATTGAATAGTTGTCTGGTAATCAGCCTGCAGTATGATTATTATTATTATTTACTATCACCTGATTTCACCCTTCGTTTAGGAATGGCTGAGGTTATTCATCATTCCCCGACAAATTAAATTGCCAAAAGACTTTCCTCTGTCTTTCACAGGGAAATTATTTCCTAAAATATTTTGGGAAGCATTGCTCTTTCATGTGCACACACATTTATTTATACAGGTGTGCACACACATGGTGGGGGCTTTATGTTTTATTTCAGAGGACATCACAGCAAGATAAAGGCTTGGCTCCTAAGTCTGTCGTGGCTTAGCTGTTCCAGTCACTTCTTCTCTGTTAATTCTGGTGCCTACAAGTGTTTGTTTCATAATTCACCACGTGAATTCACCTGCTGGAAGTAATTTTAATACCTGATTGCTCTTGGCTTCCAGGAAAGGAACGTCCTTCATCAGGGACAACAAGATGGGGTTGGTGAGAATTTATGAATCAATGGCTGGATGTGACTACTGGGTGGAAATCACTTTTATTATGTGCATAAAATGGTGTTTGGATTAAAGGACAACTACATTTCTCAAGATGACAACCAGTCCAACACCTCAGACAAGAGAAGAAAGCCTGCAGTTTGGGGCTTGGTTTTAGTGACTTTTATGGAGGTTTTCACTTTGACTGACCTGAGAATTTAAGGGATAACTTAAACACAATGGGTATTCAGTTTTCATGTTTCATAAAAAGGCAGAGTTGAAGAAAATATTTTCTGTAGAATGAGCATTGAAACCTACTTAGGTGCTGAAGGTAAGACTCAAAAATAACTCAGAGTCACAGGAATTTTCTTGATGACTTTCCTTCCGTCACATTTCTAATCAAGGTGGTCCCAGAGCTGTCATTATTACAGCTGTTCATAAAGACAGCTGATATTTTCTTCCAAAATAGATTTGCTTGTGGCAATTCAAATGCCTTGCTGCTGCCCTAAAGGTATGGTTTGATTCATCAGAACCTGGTGGGTGCATCCTAAAATAACTCTTTTAACTATTACAATCCTTATGTGTTGCTGTGTGAACAAACCACAGGGGTTTTCCTGTGATTATTTTATAATAATATTGTGAAGAACAGAGAGGAATATATAGGGAATAGAGAGGAAAATAACAATGTAGACTCACCACAAAAAACCTTTCACAGAGAGAAGGAATTTGGGGAAATTTTAAGAAAAAACAGAATCTCATCAGCAACGAGGGAGAAAAAAGAGATGACCTGGAAGCTTAAAATGTTGTCACCACCCCCCTCCCACATCTATCAAATACCATTTCTACCTTACAGTTCCTCTGCTGGTAGATCCAGTTTACTAAACCCTCCCCATCAGATGGTTTAACGCTCTCTCTGCCATGTCCATGAGGAATTCTACTGACTGCCACATCCCAAAGAAAACCAATGCCAAATCAAGCCTTTTTTATTATTGTTTAAAAGGAAACATTTCTTATTCAGAGTCTGACCATGCACAGCTGATCACACAACAGAGCTGACCATATTCCCCTGTAAAGTAGAGGAGGGATCAGGTGAGAGAACAAACCTAACCTGGGTGTGCAGCTCTAGATACCTCTGGGAGTAATTTCATTATTCACATCTGATCAATCATTCAAGAGAAACAGTTCATCTCCAAAAGTGTTCAGCTGGCATTGTGGCAGGATTGACATTTGATCACCTGTGGGACCTGGACCTTCTCAGTTCTTGCTTTATTGCCAGTTTTGGTTGAGCAGCCTTTCACCATATAATGAAGAACTTACTTTTCCTGAAGCACCCAGCTGTTCACAAGAAATTGTGTCAGGTGGAGTCTGACTCAGGGCAAATTTGAAGTGGAGGATGAACCTAAACATTTACTGAAGGCAAGAACAACAAACTGGAGATTTATTCTGAGAACATTAGAGCTGCTGCAGGTGTTTCATAGTCCTTCCAATGAGTGCTTTTCTGTCTCACATAGATGGTTTTAATCCTTCTTTAAACAGCTGAAGGACTACAAAAAGGGAAACAAAAATTTCAGAAGAAAATTTTCATCTGCCTGCTCAGAATGTCCACCTGAAAACTCAAAGTCAGTGCTTAGGGAACCACTGGGAACAGAGGGAAGCAGGATATATTAATATTTAATATTTAATATTTGTTGTTGGGATGTCAAAGATGCAGTTAAATAAGATTTCTGGAAATCCCACAGAGTTCAAGGCACCTACACCCCCTGCAAAATCTCTCCTACATTCTCAGCAGTTCTGATTTCACTTGAGAGCATTGTCTGTATCAGAAGTGCACAATCCTCCCTCCACAACTGCCCATGAAATGTGTTTTAGGGCAGGCAGAGAGGCTGCGATCTGACTAAGAGGCACCTGATGGTATTTTTTGGTTTATGAGCTTCCTCGTGTCCTCATTGTTGCTGTTTGCAAGCAGCTTCAAAGAAATAAATTAAATTAGTCCAGTGTAAAAAGAAAGAAGCCAGGGAGAACAAAATTATGCCAGCTGGTCTTTGCCTTATGTTCATCTGCTATTAGACCTGAAGTTTTTTGAACCCAAAACTTCATACCATAATTATTCATTTGAGGTCTTGGAACAGATTTTGTGCTGATTTTATTTAGACAGAGTCAAGAAAATGTTTCTTGACTGCTTTTTTTCCAGCTCTCATAAAAAAAAAAAGCCATGTCACAATTTGTTTTCCCCAGATTTTTATAACAAATCCAATTTAGTACAGTAAAATTCCTCATCACAGATAATCAGCCACCTTCTGCTCCAACAGGAGGCATTATACTTTCTTCTTGTGCTACTGCTCTTTCCCTTCTAGACTTTATTTCCCAGAAATTTAAATATAATTTAACTGTTATTTCCTTAACTAAATACTGTTATTTCTGTTTATTTAAATGAGGCTGTAGTTGAATAATAATATTATTGTACATTTTCTTCCTTTCTCCAGTAAATAACCCCTCACAGGTTGAGTACTTTAGACTTGCTGATTTCTCAGAAAACTTAAAAACTCCCAAGAGGCCATTTAAAAGGATTTTTACTCCTCCTATAAAACTTGACTTTCCTCCCTTCAGCAGATATTTTGCTGTGGAAATCCAAAAAAGAACGTGGAAAAATGGAATACAGTGGGGACATGTGTAAAATTGGATTTGCATTCCTGGCTGATTCTCAAAAGGCAACACAAAGGAAACTGAGGGAATCCAAACAGGAAGCTGAAAGTGGACAAGAAATCAGAGGTGCAAAATTTCAGGTGAATTTCTAATGGATTTTCTATTCAAGATGGAAAAAAAAAAACAAACAAACAAAAAAAACCACAACCAAACCAACCCAGTCAGTAACTAAATCTATTGATTTCCTTTTAAAATAAACTAGATTGAAGAGGATATTGAAGTGCAGTTTTTTGTTTTGTTTTCTGCTTAGTGGTAAAGGTATAAAACTAAGTCAATTATACTGAGATTTGTTAGACAAGAGGTCTATTTATGTATAAAATGGCTGAAGCACCTCTCTGTTCACCAGCATTCATTCAAATAAATAAAAAATTGCATGAGAGCAACTCAACTAATTTTCTTTTTCTCTTACCAACTTCAAATAATACCAAACCATATCTCATCAGCATTTTTGAAAATGAAACATGGTAAGAAATATCAAAAGAAAACAGACTGTTTAAAAAACAAAGAACTCCAGGGATACATGTGTACATTGCTCCTGTGAGGATATCAGCTGTTAAATTCTGATTTAATTCCCCTAAGATTGATTTATTCAATAAGGGTACCAAGGGTTTTAATAAAGCAGGAGTTCTGTGAAGCAAAGATCTTTTAATTCTACTTTTACAGCTCTATTTTTGTTGTCAAGCAGCTCCCAGCATTTCAAAAATTTTATAAGCTGTGTCCAGTCTACCTCCCCTCAATCTGAGGAATCTGCAGTAATCTCTTGCCTCTTTTTTTTCTCTAATTTATGATGGTGGAGCTTTATTGAGAATATAACACAAGGATAAGATATCCGCATCTTAAAATTACAGTGCACTTGGCAGTAATAACCCAGCAAACATGAATTTTCCCCCCTGCTTATTTGACCAGTGGGGTCAGATTTAATTCTCTGGCTTTGTGGTGAAGGAGAAAGGCTGTAGGTTTTGTCAAAATAACAAGGAATTTGGGAATGCATTCCTGCAGAGAAACTGGGTTATCTCACCTTAGCTGGCAAGTGGAGAAGAGAATTGAAATGTGATAATACCATAAAATAGAGACATGGTTGGTTTTGGTTTTGCATCAGCTGTGACTGAAACACTGGGTACACTTAATTCATTCTTGTATGTATTCCCCATCACTCCACATGAAGATACTTCTTGAAGTGCTTAATTAGCTAAAACATCTAAAACCAACAGTATTTTACCTTTTTCATTTATTAATGAAACTATTTTCAGTTTAATCTTTATTTTTCCCCTGGCATACTTGCTCATGTGAAGTGATTGATTCTTATTCTGTAGGATATACTTCTGTATTTGTAGGTTTCTAGAATATGGTGATCTTTCTTTGATCTTTTTTCTTTTTTCTTTTGATCTTTTTCCCCACCAGTAAAAACTGTTCCTCTATACTCCTTTTTTTCACCATATAAGACTTCAAAAAAACCCCTTTCTGTTTTGTTTTTCACCTCATATCTTTATTTCTTGTCTGCTTTATCTTTTGTTTTCACAACAGCACTTCATCAGGTTGCTTTGTTAAGGTTTTTTACTTTTTTTTTACTTTTGTAGTAACAGGAATGACCAAACTGTGCAGTGCTTGAGGTTACTGTAATGTTTGCTTTCTTTACCCTATATCAGACGTGCTCCCTATATTCATTCATTTAATCACAGAGTGATATGGACTGGAAAGAACCTTAAAGATCATCTCATTCCCACTCCCTGCCATGATCAGGGACACCTTCCACTATCCCAGGTTGCTCCAAACCTGTCCAACCTGGCCTTGGGCACTTCCAGGGATGGGGCAGTCACAACTTCTCTGTAAATAATCTGAGAACTTGAAACTCTCTTTTAAATCAGCACAAATAATAAATTTTTCCCACATTTTGACTTACAACTTTGCCAGAATTTTTTCTCTTCTCTTCTAACAGCAGCTAAGCTCAAGGTGATTATTTTCAAAACTATTTTCATAGTATTTAGTAGTAGTATTGTGTAGTATTTAGTATTAGTATTTCATTTATAGTTAAGTGCTATTCTCATAGTGTGTACACAGTCCAACCAGATTTCAAAATCACATTTTCAAGTACAATTCTCACAACATTTAAAAGGAAAAGATATGAGGAACAGGGGCCTCCAGTCCAACCTCACACTCAAAGCAAGGCCAGCTCTGGGACACATTGATCCAGGTGGGACTCGAAAACCACCAAGGATGGAGAGAGGACAAGGAGAAAAACAAAAAGGATGGAGACAGGAGAAAGAGAAAACCACCAAGGACAGAGACAGGAGAAGGAGAAACCACCAAGGATGGAGACAGAACAAAGAAAAACACCAAGGATGAGAGAGGACAAGGAGAAAAACACCAAGGATGAGACAGGAGAAGGAGAAATCACTAAGGATGAAGACAGGAGAAAGAGAAAAACCACCAAGGACAAAGACAGGAGAAGGAGAAAACCACCAAGGATGGAGAGAGGACAAGGAGAAAAACAAAAAGGATGGAGACAGGAGAAAGAGAAAACCACCAAGGACAGAGACAGGAGAAGGAGAAACCACCAAGGATGGAGACAGGACAAACTCTCTGTTTTGTGGGTGATCCACATCAGCATCCATCTCTTTTGGGGAAAAGCTGTTCCCTCACCCCCAGGCCCATTTCTTGTTGCTGCTCATCCTGCTGCCCAAGAGGGACCTTCTGCAGGACCTGCAGTGCCAGGACAATGCTGTGGCCTCATGTCCAGCCCATTGTCCCAAACCTCAGGGCTTTTCCCACCTTTCCCAGTGCCCACTCAGGCCCTGCCAAGGGTTTGGTCCATCCCAGAGCCAGGGAGAAGGAAGTGGGTTTGGGAAATCAGGAAGCTCCTACATGTCAGAGACAGCAGAACTGTGCAGGAGCTGCACCTTCAGATGAGGCAGCAAATCTGAAATCTGCCCCTCACACACATATTCTGTTATTTATTACAGGTTTCAATCTTATTTATCATCAGTTTCAATAAAAATAATTCTAAAAGGTATTAAAACCCAAGGATTCCTCACTCTGCCACCTCCATTCTTAAAGAAAGAGATGAGGCAGCAGAGATCCCAGAACGTGGCATCTTCAGGATTTGCCCCTGGGCTGCAGCCCCACGCTGAGGCAGAGTGAAGCTCACTAATCCTGGTGTTTTCCAGCCTGGAACAGCTCTGTTATCAGCCTCACACAGGCTCTGACCCCCAAAGGCTGCCTATTGTGCAGCAGCCCAGCAGCATCTGGGGCTGCCAGCAAGGACAATGGATTGACCTGCTGAGCCCCTGCAAATTGAAGCTGCCTGGGAAAATAAAAAATTTTTAAAAAAAAGGAGAGAAAAAAAGAGGAGAAAATAAGAAAAAAAAAAAAAGAGAGAGAAAAAATAAAAACCCAACAAAACCACCAAACCCAGGTTCAATAGCATTTGCTTGTGGAGGAAAAAAGAAAAATATCAGGAATCTTCAACTGTCACTTGCAAAAAATCACAGGCCTGCAGTGAATCTGATCTAGAGAGCAAAGAATAATGTTTCAGGACAAAGCAATGGGTTGTGTTTAGCCAATTAAGGGTGCTGCAGGTTTAAATCACGTGTTTTATTTTCAAATAAATAAAAGGTGAGACAATAAACTGCAGAAACATTGGAATGAAACAGAGTTCCCGGAATGAATATGCACAAAAATGCAAATACAAGGGAGGATCTAAATTGGGATATAAGAAATAGGGAATTAGTTATATTTTTTCAAGGCTACCAGTAATAAAATGGGGAAAAGCAGACAAAAAGCATTGATCACAAACAGATTTGCTTCACACAAGGACGTTTTCCTTGCAGAGGTAGTGTAGTTTTCTGGAATGTTCTAACTGCTAAATAGGTTAAAATATTAGTAACACTAAGAAAATTTCAGCAACATGAAGCTAAATGTTTTCCACTGAGCTATAAAATCCATCCACACTGGGTTTGCAATAAGGTGTCTGTTTATACTTCTCTAACACAAATAAAAACCCATGTTAATGACAATTAGATACATACAGAAAGCAAATTATACAAAAAGCATAATGTACAAGCACTAATTTAATTTCTTCTCAGAAAGAGTTTCAAAGGCATTTCATATTTAATGATACATTGCATTATAATGACAAACTGGTATTTGAGCCTTATTAAATTAATCAGTAAATAAATACAAATATACCATTCCTATGTAAAGGTGAATTAATCTTGCATCAGGAAAACCCCAGAAAACTTCAGTGCTCACTGATTCAGTGCCTGCTAAACAGAAATTTCTGCAGTTTTTAGGCCTTTAAGACTGGAGAATTCAGCTGAAAGGTCTTAGCAGAAAAATACATATTCAGCTATTCCCATCCCTGGCAGTGTCCAAGGCCAGGTTGGACATTGGGGTCTGGAGCAGCCTGGGACAGTGGAAGTGTCCCTGCCATGGCAGGGGTGGCACTGGGTGATCTTTCAGGTCTCTTCCAACCCAAACCATTCCACAATTTGCAAACATAGGGATATTATTGATAACAATGCTCAGTAAATGGCAGCAAATACCTTTTGCCTTTAAATTATTCATGTCTTTGTATTTAGAATGTCCTGGTGTGGAATTGTACTTGGAGAGGAACATTTCTGGCTGTGATATATGTATCATTTCTTTACCACCTTTTTTTTACAGTAACCACAGGAAAACATCTTGACTAATGAGAGCAAAATTCCCCCTAAAAAGCAAATATTTCATTTCTCTAATTAGTACAGCCCATCCCACAGATTTCAAAGGAATTGAAGGAAATATGCCCAATACCACAGCCCAAACCACTCCTTCAGGTAAAAGTTACTGCTGGCCAAAATTTATAACCATTCCCAGTGTCTTCTGCACCATGGAGATGTTGATTTTGGAAAAATGGAGAGCCATGTCCTGCATTAAGTGCAACCAGAGCAGTGACTTTGCATTCAGATCATCCTTACTAAACCTCACGTGGAGTATTTGCAGTTAACAGACAAAAAATGTCTCTATGTAATAACTACATTGCAAAATCAACTTTCAAAAGGCCTCACACTTTCATTTAAGCAAAAGCATACATTGATGATTTCAAAGATATTCAGGGTGTTATTGCTCATTCAAACAGAAAAGATGGTCTTTGCTGCAGGAGTTTAAATACAGTTCACTATTCCATCATAAACACAGGCAAAAAAGAAAAGGAAGAAAAGTACAGTTCAGGTTTTTATGCTTCATACTGATAATTACTCGATTCTGTATGCTAGAATTTATAATCATGCATTTATCTTCCTTTCTGGGGCTCACCTGGGTAATTACATTAGAAAGTAGTGGCTGTGGTTTCAGAATAAGATGAGGATCAATTTTTGACAGGTCACCATTGGAGACAATTAAAAGCAGCTGCTTGTAGCAGTTGGGATTACAGCAGTGTGCTGGTTTAATGCAAACTATACAATCAATCTGGAGCACAAGCATCTTTTGAGGACTGAATTAATGTTTGATTGAATGAACTCAGGCATTTTACAAGCCAGAGTAAGCAAAGTGCTCAGAGCTATCAGAAAAATACTAATTTGGATAACAGCAAGGATGTCAGTACAAGGCTGAAATAAGGTGCCTCTTTGGAAGCAAAGGGTGCCACAGTTTCCTTCAGCTCACACTGAACTCCTCTCTTTTAAACAAAAAATGACAAATGGTAAATGGTGGCAGAGAGAAGATGTGGCAGTGCCTCACTGCTCAGAGTGCTCAGACCTGTTCTAGACTGAGAAAACTTCAGATACCCAGGGAGGTTTGGAGTGCCCATCCCTGGAGGTGTCCAAGGAATTCCTGGAGGTGGCACTGAGTGCTCTGGGCTGGGGACAGGGTGGGGACAGGGCACAGCTGGGACTGCAGGGGCTGGGAGGGCTTTTCCAACCTCAGGGATCCTGGGATTCTGTGATTTGGTTTTAATCCAAGCCAAATCACCCAACATTAATAAAGGATTTATGCTTTGAGGAAGGAGGCTGCAATGCTTTAGGCAGAGTTGGGTGTGTATTGATGTGCTAATTGTTGTCTCCACCAGATACCTTTGAGTTCACTGATCTGGGCCCTCTCCTCTAGCAGAGAAAGGCACGAGGCAGGAGGACAATCAGACTCCAAATATCTTGTATATTCTCCAAAAAAATTAGCTGGCTCTGGCATTTTATGCAAGGGCATCCATTCTATTTTCCCAAAATGATGCAAAATCAAGAATCCATTTAAATTCTTGTTCTGAGCACCTGATGCCTGAAGCATCCAGCAAGAGGCATAAGAGATCCTGCAAAAATGTGTCAAAAATGCCTTTTTTCATAGCTCTTGCTTATCAAAACCTCAATCCTTATATTCCTGAAGCAAACTATTGAATTTCTCCATAAGTAATTCACCAACAATCAGCCTGACTGGAAATCCTGGAGGATGGACTTCTCTGAATGAAGGGATAAATTAATCTTTCTTTCTTATACCCACTGGTGTTTGCTTATACTTAAGGCTGATTTCATGAGATCCAGGGAGATTTAAGCCCACTGATTCATGCATCACCCTTGCACTGAGAATAACAGCAAGTGTTTGCAGCCAGTGCAACTCAGCAAGAAGTGAATGCAATCAGAAAATGCGTGGGAGGGAGGAGAGAAGCAAGAAAATCCAGCCTCAGTAATATGAAAAGCATGTACAAGGTGCATTATACACTTGTTAGCACCTGTTAAATCCTAAGCAAAGTGATGATGAACACAAGTGGAATGGAAGATTAAAACACGATTTGTAGCTACTGTGGCTCCAAAGGGTTTGTCAGCACAGGTGTTAAATGTTCAGTATCACTAAAATCAAGATTCCTGCAGGATTTCTAGTATTAATTCTTACATATGTATGTTTTTTAAAAGAGAAGAAAAAAAAAGGAGAGGAGGAGAAAAGGATTGTTTAGTAGCCTGTATCACAGAGAGAAACAATGAAAATTGTGTGTGATTTACTGTATTGAAATACTTCTGCATCCTACAGGGTTAATGGCAACAACCCTCCTGGGGGAAAAAAAAAGCAAAAATTTCATCCAGAAAAGCCTTTTTGTGCAGTTCTTGTGAGGGATTCATTATTTTTGATATGCAGTATACGACCACCTGCTCTGAGCACCAGCACTTTGCCAGAGCTGTATTTATTTTTAGGCTGTTTTTTACAAAACCTGGCTGTCCAGCCCCAAAAGCAAAAGCATCCCTTTAACCAGATTCCCTTCCACGGGTACATTATGAAAATCTCCAAGTCTCCCCTCCATTCACCCCCCTGAGCCAGTGCTTAAGGGGTCTCTTCCTGCAGAGCCTACTCCGGGTTTCTTTTAAATTCCAGTGCTGTCATCCAGGCCAGGAATCTCAGCTTTGGGATTCTTTGCCCGTCACCTCCAATCTGCGTTACTATGGGTACTGGAAAGCCTATTACTGTACAAGGGTGGGAGCCACGAGAGAGGAAAGGCACACAGATCTGCAGCAGCAACAACAAAACCCCCCAAAAATAAAGGTGAACAGCAAAAAAAAAATTCCCAGTCACTCGTAGGATGTAATTTTGCATGATATCTTTCTCTTAGGAATGCCAAAAGAATTAATGGTATTAGAGGGAAACAAGAATTGAAGGTGAGATCTCTGTTCCCTGCCCTGTAGTGTCACACAGAACATCTCTGTCTTTGCTGTGTTTCTCACCTCTGCAGGAATACTCTGGGAAGTAAATATCATTCACATAAGAGCAGCACTCTGTCAACAAGTCTTTTTTACCAGTGAAATAATCAATGGAGGAACAGCAATCTGCCCTGCAGCCTTCTGCACTCTCCAACGTCTACAATAAGATTTCTACATGTTGGCAGTCAATACAGTTCAATTAATGTTTAATTCATGCTTTCTTCCTGAAGCAAGATGAAAAGACAGAACATTTATCAACAGCAGAACCACAGCAAAAACAAACACTTCTTGCTCCAATATTTCCATCTTTTTGAGATGCAAGGCACTGTATCTGAGAACAACCAAAATGTCATCTGCCGTTTGTTTTCCAGGGCTGCATCAAGTTTTGCAGATGATCAAATAAAATATTAGCCTCAAAAATATATGGTGAAGGGAATTCTTCAGTGAATGCAGCAGCTGCACTAAAGCATTTTTATGATTTTCAGGGAAGATATTCTGGGAACTGTTCACAATCCCATCGTAGCGAAGTGCGTGTCAGCTAAAAACTCAGTCCCACTAAAAATCTTTTATTTCCTGAGCCCTGTATTTGTGGGTATCAGGTAGATTGCTGGTCATCCAAGTGAATGCTGACTGCTCCTGGGAGGCTGGCAAAGCACTCCCTGCTGAACTGCCATGATCCCTCTCTCGACAGCAAGCATCTGTCTTGCTGAACATACAGTGTTTTGTCTCCATGACTCAAACGTCCAGGGCTCTAAAAATAAGAGTTTAAAATCTAATTCATGTCTATGGCCCACCTAATCACCCAGCAGGCCTCAGTAAGTGCTTTTTCATTGTTTCCTTTTTTATTGTTTCCTTTTTCAGCTTCCTCTGCTCAGATCCAGCTATGCAGTTATAAATTAACCTCTTAGACCCAAACTTGGATCCAAGTCCATCACCAGGAAAGGCTGGTGAAGACAGAGCCCAGCCAGGGCTCTCTGATGTAATGAGCATCCTCAGCATTTTGATCAGTAGTGACACTTCAGCACAAATTACGCCCCACCCCTTATCTCAAAACTTCTCATATCAAAATGTCTGAGATTTCAAAGAAGCAGAAGGAAAAATTCTTTGTATTAAGTGTTGGAGCAATGGGAATGACAGAACAAAGGCAGGTGACATTTTTACATACTTTTCAGGGTGCCAAGGTATTTTACAAAAAGGTCATCATTCTGTACTGAAGACATGGTCCACAGCACATACCAAGAGACAAAAATGCCACTGACTCTGAGAAGTCTTGCTTGGTTACCACCACTCTGGGAAGAAAATGGTTTTATACCAGCAGCAGTTCTGTGCTAAGACACAAAACAGGCAACAGCACTGAATCTTTCATGCCAGGCTTTGAAAACCACACCAGACACAACTACAGACATCAATAAGCATGTGGATATTTTTCTTTTTAGATATATCCTGAAGACGTATCTAAATTTGGCAATATATAATGGGAATTTAGCAGTTAAATGCTGAGTATTGACCTAGATCCAACAAGTAATTAAAGCATTAAATGCTGGACATGACAACATGAGAAGGTCTAGAAAACAGAGCATGGAAAGAAAGGCTGGAGGAGTGGATGTTGTTTAGTCTAAACACGGAAATAATTTGGAAGATAAAGCAGCAGTCTCCAAAGTGGAGAGTGGAAGTGAGAAAAGATTTACTCCATTCACCATAGGTTTGACTGGGTGGATTCAGTTTCAATTCAGGAACACAGTTCAACCAGGAGCAAGAAGCACAGGGAAAGCTCAGAAATGGCTCAGATGTCAGCTGGCCCTGCCCTCATGCAGGGGTGGCACAGGTGAGCCCCCAGGATCCTTTCCCAGCCAACTGTGGGGTTGCACAGCCCACGAGCAGGAATGGACTGCATGGAGTGTCCATGGCTGGCCCCCACTGAGGACATCCTGCCCAGCACCTGATGTGGGCTGAGGAGCACAGGATTCAGCTCAGGCTGAACTGAAGAGAAGGGAAAACACTGGGGAAATACCTGAGTAAAGAGTGTGGCTCCTGTGCAGTCCCAGCCCAGCAAGGCTGCTCCCTATGGAAGTGGGTGGATGACCCAGCATCAATCCTCCACCTGTGAAGGGATGAACCTGGAATGTCAGGCCACGTGCTAAGGGACACAGCCATCAATCAAACTGGCCTGGTCCCCATGGCCCTTAAACCAGACAGTTTGGAACACAGGATGAATGGCCCAGAGCCAAATGTGGTTTTGAAAGAATTGCACTCCAAGGAAAATGCTTGAAAGGAAATAAAATTTTTTTTTTTTTGGTAAGCAGCCCACATGCTGTGGGAAATTTAGGGTAGGTAGATGGAGGAAATTCTGTGCTGTGAGGGTGCTGAGGCCCTGGCACAGGGCGCCCAGAGAAGCTGTGGCTGCCCCTGGATCCTTGGAATTGTCCAGGGCCAGGTTGGACATTGGGGCTTGGATCAGCCTGGGACAGTGGAAGGTGACACTGCCAGGGCAGGGGGGTTGGAATGGGATGGACTTTTAGGTCCCTTCCAACCCAAACCATTCCATGATTCTGTGGGGAAGGGAAGGGAAGGGAAGGGAAGGGAGAAGGGAACTATCTGTGCTCCAAATACCACAGGACATCTCTCATCCAGAGGGAAAAGATCAACCAGCCTCAGGTTAAACCCTCCTAAGGAACAGCCTGTCTAGGCAGCTGCAAACTGAGAGCTCAATAAGGCAGTAAATGATACTTCTCCACATCAGGTGATGGATTTTGATTCTTTCACTTTTATCAGATTATGCTGAGTACATGAGAAAATAAAAGCAGAAAGGATGTTTCTTGTCTCATAAGCACAGTTCAGATAAGGATAAGAAGGGAAGTTGTGCTTCCTTTTCAAAAGGCAGTGGACTGAGGAGGTGTTGTTATTCAGCTGCCAAGAGCTCTCTCCCTTATGTATAGACATCAGTGTTTGCTCTGAAATATTGTCTGATATCTTAATTGGGGGCTACTTTTCACACATGCCCGTGGAGAAGTAAGGCACTGGTTCACTTCCTTGTGGGAACAAATCCTGTCCTGGGCCCTGGCAGAGGGATATTGTCTGGAAGGGGGTGGAACAGCTTTAACTCACACAGCCTCACGCTCTGGTGGGCTCTGCTTCAAAGAGCTCCCTTTACATTATCCAGCATTGTTATGGAGTGAAAATTAGCCCCTGTTCCAAAGTGCAACTGCCTTCTCTTGGGATTTCCTGCATCAGAAAGGCTGGCACAAGCTGGAAAAATCAAACCTGCCAAAGTGAGGAGAGAACAAAACAAACCCAGAAGAGCCCCACTGAACTGTGAGCAGGGAAGTACAGCGAGGAACTCCCCAGTAAAGCTTCCCATGGTTAAAAAAAGGAGTTCTGAACTCATTACTGTGAAAGTGGTCACTGCAGTTGTATTTTATTTCTTTTTTAATGCTGTATCTATGATCCTAAACTTATCCAGCTGTGCTTAGAGGAAAACTAAAAGATTTTGTATTAACTGAGACCTTGGCATCTTCAGCTTACTCTTACTAACCTCACCATTTCAATTTTGCCTTTCAGCACATTTCTCCACAAATATATGAAAAAAAGTAAATTAATAACAGAATTTTTACAGCAGTAAAAAAATATCCCATATGTAGAGGAAATTTTCAATGAAGATCAGTTTGGCTGGGTGAAGGTAAAGCCATGTATGCTTTAGAGTGTTTAATACACCTCAGTCCATGTCTGTACATGTCTAACTTGTGAAGTGGGCACCTGATAGCATCAATCAGCTGAAATTACTCAAGTTTTTGATTTTTAGAAGCATTGAGATGCCACTCAAGAGGCAAATCCCCACCATAAACCTCCCTTCCAGCCTGGGAGGGAGCTATACAAGCAGGTGTGCAGCTAAAACAGTAGTGTTACCATGGGATTCACTTGATAAAATAAAATTCTGACAAATACTCCACAATTTCATCAATAGCTCTGTGGCAGTAGTTAGGTTAAGCTGCCAGTATGCAGCAGTTTGCCATATCACTTCTCTTTAAATTGATTAATTACCTTGACTACTTATTCTTGTGTCTCTGCCTGTCTGCTTTTTCCCCTAAAGAGTGTAAAATGACATTTGTGATTGCTGCAGTTGGAGAATGAGATTTTTATTAGGAAAGCAATTGCTACAGAAGAGATGGTCAAGAAAAATTTTGCTGCTTTCTTCCATTTTTAATAAAACAAAATTATCCCATTTTCCTTCAATCTTGACCTATAAATGGCTGTTAAACACCTGACAGGTGAAATGCTTTTTCCTTTCACAAGGAAAGGTTTTCAACACTTAGTTCACCAATTCAGCTAATGTTTAATTCATTTCCTTGTCAGCTAGCTAGATTAAAAGAAAGAACATTTGTCAACAGGAGGGAGGCAACAAGAATCCAGCTTTGCACTCCAGTCCAATTTACAAGAGCACCAAGTTCCCATTTCTGGATAAAACATGGGTTGGAAGGAGGGAGGCCAAAGTTGAGATTGTAAACCATAAAGAAGCTACTGGAACACAGACATCAGTGATGATGGATCCTTTAGGCAAAGTCAAATTTATGATCTAGTTAAAATGGAATATCCTGGCATCTAATGTCATCACAGCACTAATGAGATAGATCTGTTGCAGCAAACTGCCTTCTCCCGTGAAATACATTATTTTCTTTATTTCCTCTCCCTCAGCTTGCCTCTAGTTTTATGCCAGGCAGGCAGCAGGAACTGAGCCTGTTGCAGGTGAGGATTTTTTCCCCAGGTGCTTTGCAGCATTTGTGCATTCACTACCACTGTAAAACAGTGTAAGGAATAGAAAACACAGCTCTGGGGGGAAAAAAAATGCAGACGTACGTGTTCTGCAAAGACCTACAGAGAAAGGAGAAGGGTGTAGAAAAACATCTTTTATTTCTCAGACATTTGTATTTCTTTCTGAGTCATGAGAAAAGCAGTGATTAATCACAGGCAGATGTCATGGAGCAAGACACATAGCCCAAGTTGTATGTGAAATGTAGACATTACCACTGGAATCACAAATCCCAGCTTTCCTAATTGGAGATTCCCTCCACCAAAATGGAGACTACGCTGAAATTTCATTTTAAGATCCATGACTTCTGTCGCAATAATTCAGAGTTTTGACAGCACTATAAAATGCTGAGAATATCTGGATTCTGGTTTATTCCTCGTATGTCTCCCCTTTCCAAAAATACATTGATTTTTATAGGTATGACAAGCTGGTTCAATTCATCTCTATGGGAAGCAATCTTTCATATCTGTACATGAATACTGGGAGATATTTTGAGCACACCAGAAAGGGTAACAAATGCAAACTGCTGTAGGCTCACATATCTGGCAGAATGACATCCAGCAAACTGCAGAAGTGCTGCAATCTCCACAATGTAATGACACTGCATCAGATAATGTACCACCTGATGGAAACTGCTAAAAATCATATAAAGGAAGCAGAAGGGGAGGAAAAAAATCAGCAAATACGTGCAGGAATAAATACAATGACTGACCCTCTGTTTGCTTTCCTCTATTCCCCCCTCCCCAGCTGCTTTGGTTTTAGTGTAGTCAAGCCTTTGTTGATATTGCAGCATGAAAATGAAAGTGGAAGGGAGGGAAGATTAACCCTAAGAGGAAAGAGGAACCTTTGCAGATCTCATTTATTCTGAGTTCTTCAAACTAATCCATTTGCAAGTCAATCTTATCAAACAGGAGAGAGGCTCCTTATTGCAGTGTGCCAGGGAAAAGGGAAAAAACCTAAACCAGCTCACATTGAGCAGTGTCTTGGCCAGAGGAATTCAAATACAGATTTTCCTCTCTGCATCCCCCTCAGCACTGTGGCTGGCTGCAGCTTGCACTCCATGTGTTTCCAAAAGAACCTTTGGATTCAGCTAAGCACTGAGCATTCGAGCTCTAAATAAGAAAGAAGCCTGTGAACCCACCTAGATTCAACCCTGAACAGAAGTTTGGAAGACAAATTAAGGAGTTCTTTTTAGTCTCTGGATTATAAATATCTTCCTACACCTCTATGCTTCCCCAAAGTTGGGCATAGGCTCAAAAACCTTGTTTATTCTGACCCCACACTTGCATAATTTGCTGCTAACCTTTCCCCTGCAGCAGTGCTGCATCTAAAGCTAAAGCTTCATTATTTAATTATTTTCTAGCCCATGAACACAGCCCTGAAAATGAAACCTGAATATAAACTCAGGCAGTGACATTTCTGAGACTGCAGGGGAACTGGGAAATGAGGCTGCATTAGTTGTAGATAATAGAAAACCCAGTAATGATGAAATGGTGAAATCTTTACCTGAATCTCAGTTTATATATCATGAGGAGGAACTGAGCTGAATAACTATTTATGGGCTTCTTGGAGGTGCTAAACCTAAAGAGGAAGGATGGTGGTGAAATGTGAGCTTTGCACAGCCTCATGGATAACCTGTTCCCACAAAACACCAGTGAAATGCTGACCCAGGGCTCCTCCAGCAGGGACAGCCCTAAGCTCCCTCTCTCCAGATTCCTCTCATGGTTTTATAGGAGTCAGCAATGCATCACCAATGAACAAAAATCCTTAGAGTGTTGACACTTGAAATTATGAAATCACAACACCAGGAGTGGAACTGAGCACACAGGCACCTCAAGGGACAAGGTGTTGCTACTCCCTCTCCTATACAATTCCCTTCACCCTCCCTTTTATTTGAGGTAAAAAAAAGCCTGCTGGCAATATTCCACAGCTGAAAAGCACACAACAAAGATGCCTTGCTGCAGGTCTTGGGTCCAGGGAGCTGCTTTCTGTCTTTCCTATCAGGATGCAGCAGCATTAAAAACAATGGCTAATGGGGCTGATATTCCACTGACACCCAAGCAGCTCTTAATTGCTGCAAGTGCAATTTCTGCCAGATTTTCACAACCAGGGCTGCTCCTGGAAGCTTCACTAATTTTATTTTTACAACATATCATTCACCTGTCTACCATCAGCTCCTCCTGTAGTGAAATGCCCACCCAAATATTGGCTCATCTAAGAACATTAAGGGTATCCACGCACTGAACCTTATGGTCTTTCCTATAGCCCTGAAAAATTATAAACAGCAGGAGGTGCCCATGATCACTGTTAGGTTTAATTTCATCTCTTCTTTTTTTCTTCTTCAGGAGGGGGCAATTGATATATTTTTTTTAAAGTAGATGAATAAACAAATTTGAGAAGAAAAGGCTGAGCACCTGATTTACTGCTGCCTCCTGATAATGGCAAACCTGAAGCAGCAGTAAACCAGGAGTAACATTTTCAGCCTAAGCTCAGGATTTTTCTTCTCTTTTGTAAGCACCAACCTCGTGTCATTTTGAATGATAGTTCTTTTTGTCTATTTTTCCCTCCAATCTAAGACCTGTCACAACCATCACACCACCGAGAGCCTTCTCATAGGCTTTAGTTAACGCACTGATCCATGGAAAAGCAGAACCTGGAGCCTGCAGAAGCCTTTGCTTCCTGAAACCTATATTTGCTTATAGCTTGGCCTTAAAAACTTAGGTTTGTGCATATTTTGGATCCTCCACTTGCTTTACCTTTTGATGGAAAAGAAAAAAAAATGAAGCACAAACCCAGCTGAGGTAGTGGGATAACAACATCTACATTTTAACAGTGTTGAGTGATAAAATATCCCTGGAGATTGGAGATGGTGGGGGGAGGACTCAGAAGCATATCAAATTAAACATCTTCGAGTCCTCAGGGGCAGAGTCAGAGGGGGGAGGGAGAAGCTGTCATCTCATTTCTCCAGTCAGTGCTGCCTGCAGATGCAGGTTAGGAAGCAGACCTTCTGAGGAGAGCAGGAATCCATTTGTTGAAATGCTCTTCCCCCACATTCATCTGCCCTCTCTTTCTTAGTGTTTTTCATCAGCATTTCCTCCATTTTCATCATTTTTATGAGACTGATGTTTTGTGTGCTTCTTTTTTTTTTAAATGAAGCCCTCTGAAATATTCATTCAAATACTTCCCCAAAAGACCCCAAATAACAGGCTGAATTAAGAAAAGCTCTTTTATCCCTCTTATTTTTTATTTTTTTTTCAAATAAACCATTGCATTCCTCCAATCATTAATTAACATTAAATTTTAAAAAATAAAAGCGATGGAGGCCTCAGAAGCTATCAATAATTAATTAGGGAATTAAACTGACCAGCTAGGGGTGACAGCACAGGTATCCTGCACTGGTGATCTGGTACCTCGTGTCTTGTGTGGGCAGCTCTGAGGTTTGCAACAAACGGGTTCAGCTCCCAATTATGGGGCTGCAGGACAGCTACAGGCTATGGATTGGCTGCTTGTTAATTAAGTGGCAAAATGCAATTTCAGCCTCTGCCCAGCTTTGTACTGCATGACCTTCCTTTTTCCTCCCTCTCTGGAAAATAAAATTAGTTCCCCTGGCAAGTGACACCGCTCACCTCCTCTGGCTTCTTCCCATCAACTTGATGTAGTGTTTTCCGCCGCGCCACGAGCACCATCCATAACTTTCAGCAGAGAAATAACCACACAAACGATTTATTTAATTTTTTTTTAAGGCCCTGAACGCAATGAAGCTTCCAGATTTTCTCAGCTGCTCCGAGCTGCACCAGCACCCTGCCTGTAACCCTTCCCACGGATGTGCAAAATTCAGTGCTCCTCCAGCATTCTCCAAGCGCCCAGCCGACCCTGGGAATGACGGTATTCCTAGAGAACACAGCTTTGTGGGGAGAGAGAGATTAAATACAGCTGGGGAAAAAGAAAAAAGGCAGGGAAAAATTAATTAATAAATCCATTAATGTCTGCTCGGTTGCGTGGGCCCCGAGGAGCCCTCAGCACCTCCCGACGGCGCCGGTGCTGCAGCGCAGGGAACGCGGCTCCCTCACCGCGGGAGCAGCGGCCGGGCCAGCGCGGCGAGGGGAAGAGACAGACACGGGGAAGGGCGGGAGCTGAAGGAGTTTCGGGGCCTCCTGCGAGGTCTGTTTGCGGTTTGTGCCGGCGGAGCGAGGAGTCAGGGTTTGTCACCGGCGGGGAGAGCGGCGGAGCTGTGACAGCCAGGCCGCGCCTGCCCGGCCGGAGGCGCTGCGCAAACACGACGGAACCACAAACTAAAAGGCCGCCCAGAAACGTGAAGGGACAAACCACAAATTACACAGAGCACAAAATAGTTTCTGCTGTTAAAATAGATTTGTTCTGTGGGTTGGTTGGGTTTTTTTGTTTGGTTTTTTTTTTCTTTTTTTTTTTTTTTCTTTTCAAACCTTACGAGCCTATATTCTAGGGAAAATCCTTTAAATTGCTCTCAGACACCCAAAAAAGCTAAATCTAACCACATACACAGCCCAGTGGCACGATGCACGCACTCCTGCCTGTGCCGACACTGAGATTTACAAAACTGCTTGGTAACAGCACGGGACATCCCCCACGCTGGGTTTTCCTCTCCAGGGATGGAGAGTCTCCTTCAGAGCCAGTGGTACCTTTGCAGGATGCCTGCAGCCCATCTGGAAAGGGCACAGCTGCTGTTTGCTTCACAGAATCCCAGAATCTCTGAGGCTGGAAAAGGCCTCCAAAATCATCCAGACCAAGCTGTGCCTGATACACACCTTGTCCCCAGCCCAGAGCACTCAGTGCCACCTCCAGGAATTCCTTGGACACCTCCAGGGATGGAGACTCCACCACATCCTTGGGCAACCCCTTCCAATGCTTGAAAACCCTCTCTATGCAGAAATTCCTCCTGGTGTCCAACCTGAACCTCTCTTGGTGCAGCTTGAAGCCATTTCCTTCTGTCCTGTCCCTTGTTTCCTGGGAGAAGGACACCTTTGGCTGGCTGCAAGGTGTGCTGGCCAAAGTGTGCACAGGTAAACAAAACCATTTCTAACGCAGAAAGTCCCAGAAGAAAGCTGCATCTCTCCTTTTCTTAAGTAAATGGGCACAGTTCTGAATTGGGTGAGACAAGACAGACCCTGTGAAGGTCAGGGGGTCAGGACCTTGCTAGAAGGGCATTGCTGCAGGAGGAAATTGAGGAAGCAGACACTGGCAGGGTGTGGAAACTGGAAAGTCCTGACCATCTGGACTTTCTTTGAGCAACTGCTCTTTAAGCTGGGCATCCCTGATGTCCATCCCAGGCAGAGTGTGACATTAACTCCATTGCTCAGTGCTGGTCCCAGCACAGAGGCCAGACCCACGTGTCCTCTGCTCCTTTAGGCATCCTGGCCCTCTGAGCCTTCCTCAGGTCTCCCAGAAGCACAGTGGCTGTCCCATGCTCTGTTCCTGTTATTTCTAACAGCAGAGCACTTGGCAGGGCAGCACCATTTCATTATTTCATCTTTAGTTTGTTTGATAAAAGATGGTGGAACGTGGCAAAAAAGAAAATTGTCTGAAATTTCAAACTGGTTTTCTTTTCAGCACTATTCGTCTATTTAGGGATTCAGAGGTGAGTAAAAGCCTCTATTTAATCAGTAAATTGGAGTGCATCATTTGGCCCCTGGCAAAACGAGGCAGTTTGAATGCTCAGCCTGTGTGGGTTTGGTTTCCTACTGCTTCCTCTGCAACTCAGTGCTCACAGATGCAGCATCTCTTCCCTCCCTTCTTTCCCCAAACTGCTTTTAACCCAGTAACCTCTTTTCTCCTTCCTTTGACTGCCTCCACAGCTGGATCCTTTTTAGCTTTGGACACACCCACATTCTAGAGATGCCCAGAAAAAAATTAACCAATTAAGTCATCCAGAGCCCTGAGCATAGTTAACATTCATTTAGAGCATGAAAAGAGCAACACACCTTCGTGGGGCTTTGCCAATAACACGGCGTTTCAGCCAAATGCAAATCATGCCAGAATGAAAATTCCAAACTGTGCATTATGTTCATTTCTAAACCCTGTTAACTTAATTAACTCTTGGTTAAATGTGCACTGATCTCAGATGTAAAGCATGCTTGATGAGGCATTTTTCATTAGGCAAAAGAAAGAATTTGGAATGTGCAAACCATTTGCAACAAGGGAGAAGACTCCCTTCCTCAAATTGTATACAACTCACACCCAATTTGTGGTCAGTGAAGGTTTATTTTCTATTTGTACTTTGTAATGCTCTTGTCAGTTTTACTTGCATCACAAAGCATCATTTGAGCAACTCTATCCATCAAGTGTGGGAGATAATATTCTGCATTGTCAGGACCATTTAAAATGCAGGACCAGGTAATATGAGAAATGATTAAATCATCCCACACTGGTTGTATTTAACCCATGTTGCCACTGCTAAATCCACACACTGAGTGGCTGCTTGGTGCAGTTATTGGAGGCACAAATCCAGATCCTCAGATCCTGTACCCAGAGGGCAGACAGCCATTTCTAAAAATAAGTAAATAGCAGGGAAAGGGCTTATCATTCTTAGCAGGGCTGTGGCATTTTTTAGTGAACACAGATCCACACCAGAAATAATTAGAAGAAGGTGCACTTCAGTAGCTGCTAATAACATTGTTGCTTGCAAATTGATTAATATGTCAGGATACTTTGCTGTTTGGCTTTTTTTTTTTTTTTTTTTTTTTTT
>VZRX01009046.1:0-60634 GCA_013398075.1 Notiomystis cincta | reverse complement strand
TTGTAAAATTTTTTAATATGTCAGGATTTTTTGTTTTTTGGTTTTTTTTTTTTTTTTTTTTTTTTTTAATTTGTTTGTTTGTTTTTTTTAAGAAAGAAAAACAAACACCAAAAAACAAACCTGATACCTGAATGTGATGCACACTAAGGCAGAGACTACAGGTGGCAATAGAAAAATAATCTGGCTGCCTCCCAAAGCAGGTGCCATAAAAACAAATCTTTATTGCCAGGGAAGACAGGTATTCCTGACTGCATAAAAAGGAATTAAATGGGATAACAACTCTGCTCTGTCCTAGAACTGAGGCAGCAGAAAGCTCCTTCCCCCCAGCATCCTGTGCACTGTAAGAGGCAGCTTCTAAAATCACAGCTGGATGCATCTGCCCTCCTTTCTCTACACAAAGTGAATTCTGGACCATGCTCTAGGCCAGCTGAAGGAGCAATACCAAACTGATGTCAGCCACATTTTGCACCCCTCACCTATGGCTGCAAAATAAACCACAGGTGAGTAACATCCTCTTACAGGCACAGAGAGGCTTCCAGAGCACAGAGAGCACTGCACTGACACTGGAAAACATGCAAGCAGGGCACCCTGCAGCCATTCTCCTGTCATTAGGTATGGGAAAGAACAAGAAGAGACAGATACCATGACAGGTCCAAAAATAACTTCCCTGAGTTAAACAGAGTTATGGTGTCTGGCTGTGGGCTATATTTCCTGTGGCCACTCAGTTGCCAGCACAGTAACATTTCCCAGCTTTCCTCAGTGTTAAGCTGAGAGGAAATGCTCCCCTGCCACCCTCAGAATAGAAATATTCAGACTCTGAAATGTTTCTATTCTGTCTTTTAGCATCATCTCTGTCTTTCAGCATCAGAAAGTCCAGAAAAACTCCAAAGGGCATTTTGATTTCTGTTTTTTTCTTGGTGATTGCAGAGGTGGGCAGAGCAGTGCAGAAGCTCCCGTGCTTATTCCTGCAGTGGCTTCCTTTGATGTGCAGTTTGCTCCATCCCATCCCTGATTCCATCTCCACGTTCCCTGCTCAGGAAGCCCCTGTACAGAGAATTTCCCAGTGCCTGAGTGACCACAGCCAGTTTATGCAGCACTTTGTGAGCAAAGAGCTACTTTTGTCACCATGAGCTGAGGTGCTACCTCTGCTGCTCATCCTGAGCCTGCTCCTCCTCCCAACACCCCCAAGTTACCTTATTCTGTGCATATATTGCTATATTTCTAAGCAGCATCTGTTTATCTTGTCAAAACTTACTCTTAATTTGTTTCTTAATAAAACAGACCAGCATATCCCACCTTTCCTGCAACTCAGTACCAGCAGATGTTTGCTCAATATTCACCCATGACAATTTCTGCCAATGCAACACACGATACTTCAAAGTAACCCTTTGAACCTGAATTGGACTACAAGCCTCATACACACACTTTAATTTTGCATACTAGAAGATGTTTGGTTTAGCATGAAGTCAATTTGCATACTGATAGATCTCTTCCCCTTCCAGTCACAATATAAAAAGTTAACAGGCTGCTGTCGTAATTCAGTGTACGTCAAGTCTGATTCATTTGGATGCATTGAGCCACCTACTGTCACTTTAATGCAGTCTCCCTGCACGTGTAGGCACCCTGTTTCATGTGAAAACATTTACACTGGCACTCAATTCAGTTAATTTTTCCCTCAAAGCTGAAATATTCAAATACAGGTGTATTCATCTCTTCAAAAGAGTCAATATTTTCAAGTTAGGGAAATGGAGATAGAGAAACTACTCCATTTTCACAACAATTGAGTGAGAAATAGTTTTACACTGAAACTGCAAAGTTAATCAGTCATTTCTTTATCTTGTGTGAACATCTACTCAATTTAGGTGAGAACACAGCTCCTCAAAATTTATCATAGGAAAATAAGACCGGGGAAAGAAATTAAAAATATGTGAGATGTACATAGATCATGAACCAGAGGAGGGTAACTTCTCATTCAGTCCTGGCAGCAAACAATGTGAGTAAAGAGACAGAAAGAAAAGGAAATGACGCTGAGATAAAAGAGCTCCTACCCAAGTGTATATCCCAATCCCAAACCCAACACACCAATAGCATTTTCCTCAGGAAGTTAGGAGGATATTTATCTGCACCAAAACACCCATCTGTCTTTTTAGAAAGGTATGTTTTCCTCTTTCTGGCATTTAATGGGTTCATTTGGCAACAAAATTTAACCACTTGCAGTTCCTCAACCTCCCTGGTACAAATGATGACTTGTTGGCACCAGCCACTCTTTGCTGTACAGGTGGATGAAATTGCATGGCTGAGCCTAATTCTAACAGGAGCCTTCTCAAAAAGCTGCCCAAGTACACGGTGTGGGAGCCTTCCCACTCTGTAACTCTGAATAAACAGAGAAGAACAGCACAGGGAGGACGTGGAGCTGCTGCAGAGAGTCCAGAGGAGGCTCCAGGATGAGCAGAGGGCTGGAGCAGCTCTGCTGGGAGGAAAGGCTGGGACAGCTGGGATTGTTCAGCCTGCACAGGAGAAGCTTTGGGCTGAGCTCAGGGTGGCCTTGCAGGGCCTGAAGGGAGCCAAGAAGAAAAATGGAGAGAGACAATTCCCAAGGGCCTGGAGTGAAGAACAAGGGGGAATGGCTTCAAACTGAGAGAAAACAGGGTTAAATTAGATATTGGGAAAAAATTCTTTCCTGG
This sequence comes from Notiomystis cincta, assembly GCA_013398075.1. NCBI lineage: Eukaryota > Metazoa > Chordata > Aves > Passeriformes > Notiomystidae > Notiomystis > Notiomystis cincta. The sequence continues at coordinate 57,950 of VZRX01009046.1, read as the reverse complement.
GAGGGTGGTGAAGCACTAGAACCAGTTTCCCAGAGAAGATGCTGCTACACCATCCCTGGAAGTGTCCAAGGCCAGGTTGGACACTGGGGCTTGGAGCAACCTGGGATAGGGGAATGTGACCCTGCCCATGGCAGGGAGGTAGAACAAGATGATTTTAAAGGTCCCTTCCAAACCAAGTTCTTCTATGATTCTGTCATAAGTACTATATAAATACATGTACAATACACTCTTCCAAATCACTTGCATGGCAAAAAAAATAGAAATCACAGCAACAGCAAAACCAAAACATGTCCCTCTCTATAAAATTAAGAAAAAGGAAAGGATTAAGATGTTGAGAATGCTTAGTTTCACTGATCCTTCAAGGTATTAAGCACAAGGGCTGTTGTCCTCCTTTAGCAAAGCTTTCAAGATTGCACAACCACTTAAACGAGCCCTGAGAATTTTGTTTATCCAGATCTGTTTCCAGTGATTGCAGAACACGGGAAGAGGCTCAGCAAAGACACAACATTCTCATTCCAATTTTGTCTCCCCACTGGTGTTATCATTAAGGCTGAACCTGCAAGCAGAGAACATCATCCATGCCAGCAGAGCACTGGGATCTGTCAGACTCGCTGCCACTGACTCACTGATTGATTTTGTTTCTCCCATTTCTGGGTCACTGAGTTCTTACATGTGGCCATTTTCCAGGCAAGTATGAACTGCAGCAGAGTCTGCCTGTGGATCCAGGGTGCTTTAGCTGTGGGTGGGAGGAAGGAACAGGATTTGGTGCTGAGCTTTGTCATTAGCATTTATATATGCACATACACATGCTCTTGCCCTCCAAAATTTCACCTTGGAGGAGAAAACATTCCCTTGGAGACAGAAAGGGTTAGGAAGCACAGAACATCTCCTCATTATAATACTGACAGGTTTCTGGCCTTGAGCTCTATTCTTGCTTTTCAGTAAGCATTTCCTATGGGTTTGAAAGGCAGAGGTAAAGCTAAGTTTACGACATATTTGTGTGAAAAGAATGTGTGAAAATGGAGTCTAAAAACAGGAGTGGTCCCAGGATTTCACATATTCATTAATAAACCATCTTCTCCAACTAAAAAGTCTCCATGGAATAGTGAAAATGTATCAGATTCCCTGAGTCACTTGTAGTTTATTTCATCTGGGATTTTTTTTAACATTTTAAATGAGGTATTTCAGCTTCACCCCTTGTCAAATCCCATGAATTTAGACAATACCTCATAAGCCTTTAAAGAGTAATCAGAGATGTAATTGCAGTGTTTTGCTAAGTTGCTTTTGTGCCTGAAAAAGGGGCAGCAGCTCAGCTGCTCAGTGCTCCATAAAATCAAAGTTGGAAGAGACCTCCAGGATCATCCATTCCACTGTCACCTCAAGACCACCATCATCCCCCCAAAACCATGTCCCCAGGGGCTACACCCAGACACCTCTGGAACATTGGAGGTGGTGACTCCCAACTCTCTGGGCAACTTACTCCAATGCTTGATCACTCTTTCAGTGAAATTTTTTTTCTAATAGCTAAACTGAACCTCCCCTGGTGCAATTTAAGGCCATTTCCTCTCATCCTTTCCCTTGGGATGCAGCAGAAGAGGCCAAGCCCCATCTCACTCCCCTCTCCTGTCAGGGAGTTGTGGAGAGCAATGAGGTCCCCCTGAGCCTCCTCTTCTCCAGAAAAACACCCCCAGCTCCCTCAGCTGCTCCTCATAGGATGAGATGTTTTCCAGACCCTTCCCCAGCTCTCTTGCCCTTCTTTGGCCATGGGCTGCTCAATTCTGCTGTCTACAAAATTGGTCTGTTTTGCCTTTCTTTCTTTAATGTTGATTTCTATAAGACTGAGTTCAGATGGAAAAAAGGCCCAAACAGAGGGAGAAATAGTCAATCAGACAGACATTAATAGTACTTCTCAGCCCAAGCACAGGGTAAACTGGCTGTAGCAACTCCTTTGAGTCATCAGGTTGTTCTCCCAAAGATATATTTGTTTAGACTTCCATCCTTCCTCTGCTTCTTATCCAGTAAAATATGACTCCATGAGGAAAACAAAGTGAGAACAATGCTGGGCAAACACTGAGAATTTATACTCAGTCAGCAGGACATAGGCTGGTGAGGCTCTTGAGGCAACCTGCTGCTCTGCTGCCCACCAGCAGAAATATGCTTTCTATCAAAATAACACAGGGATTTATTTTTTTTAAGTCACCCTTTTCCATTTTAGCATTTAGGTCATAAATGATCATCATGGAATCATAAAATTGTTTGTGTTGGAAGGGACATTAAGGACCATCCAGTTCCAAACCTCTGCCATGGGCAGGGACACCTTCCACTAGACCAGGGTACTCAGAGCCACATCCAGGCTGGCCTTGGAGACCTCCAAGGATTGGGAGTCCACAAATGGGATTTGAAAGAAAAATGGGGTTTCTGGTGTGCTTTGAGTGGTCTCAAGGGAGAGTGTGATGGGCAGGCCCCATCCCTGGGGCAGCCTTGTGCTTGGGAAGTACCTGGTCTCCTCTGAGCTGGCCTTGGCCAAAATCATCCCCAAGAGCCCAGTGAGAACCAGGCAGTGTTTGCCCAGTCAGCACAGGACAGCCTGGCACTGCACCTCACTCCCTGCTCCTGTTTTATTTACCAGTGGAGATGTGGCCACTGAGCCCTATCTAACAACCATTTAAGTTGGCTGCAATCGTTCTGCTCACTCTGCTCACTCTGATGCAACTTTGATTACATTAAGCAAATTGGAAAAAGGCCAGGTGGAATAGAAAACACTCTTGCCCTTGTTCTGAAAAAGCGATTAACCTACATAAGAACATTTCTCATGAACGTTATCAACATCTAACTTCATCTTCTCCTATCACAGGGTGCAGGAATTTTGCCTCAGGGATTTTGGCATTGTCTTCACTACCTTTAGCTGTCCTAAAATTACCTTTTAGAAGGTTACCTGAGGAGTGGACTGAGACACAACAGAGTAGGGAAGTGACCACTACCCTTCCCAATGTATTCCAATACTTATATCAGCCAAGGTTACCTTTGAGCTAGGAGAGACTATAAAACTGAAACAATTTTAAGCACTCTACCATTCAAATCCAAAGTTTCCAGATTTCATTGCACTCTCCTGAAATTAGCAAAGTTTTCCTTAAGTGTATACTTATTTCATGGTAAAATCATTCTTGAAAGCTAAACAGTGTCTTTGATAAGCAAAACAGATCCTGCTCTATAACTTATTCACAGTGAGCTGCATTTTTTTTAAACATTTTAATCTGAGCTCCAATTTGCCACAATCTTTTTGGCACAGAGACTGAGTGACACACAATTTCAGCCATGATCTCACCAGCCATGATCTCACCAGTGCTGATTGTAGGCTACTGATTTCAATACACCCAGGAACAGTACAAGGACAAAGGCAGTGCCTTCTCTCCCAAGTTTGCAGTGGAAATGCAAACCTTGTGGAGATCAAGAAAACCTTTTTATTGCAGAGGAAGTCACTAGAGAGACTTAAAGAGTCTCCCAAGGGAGGTGATTCTGCCCCTCTGATCTACTCTGGTGAGATCCCACCTGCAGTGCTGCATCCAGTTCTGGAGTCCTCAGTCCTCCATCCAAGAAAAAACATGGACCTGTTGGAGCAGGTCCAGAGAAGAGCTTGTAGTGATAGACATGAGAGAATGGTTTTGAACTAAAATATTCAGACTAGATATAAGGAAAAAAGTTTGTGCAAGGGTGGTGAAACACTGGGACATGCTGCCCAGGGAGATGGTGGATGCCCCATCCCTGGAACATTCAGGGTCAGGCTGGATGGGACTTTGAGCAGCCTGATCTGGTTGAAGCTGCCCTTGGTCATTGCAGGGTTGGACTAAATCACTTTGAAAGGTCTCTTCCAGTCCAAACTATTCTGTAATTCCATGATTGAATTTCTCATCTCTTTCTGAGCACTGAGAGCTTTGCAACCTTTGAGATGCAGACTCTTTTGGGGCTGCAGGTGCTTGGCTGAACGTGCCACCTTCCAGCTTCTTTAGCAGTCATCACACATCAGTCAGAGCTGACTTCTCCTCCCTCCCTCCCCCTCTGTCACTTAACACACACATTTGAAACTCTGCTTAGCATTCCCTCTGTTTTTTTCTGAGCCACAGCTCACGTTTGTAAACAGTCCTTGGTGTTTGTAACCTGATCAGACACATGACAATTTTCAGTTGTCAGAACACAAACGACAGCAGTTTTAACAAACACAGGATAACACAGCCTCAAACCAGCCCTATTTCCAGTGGGAAATGCACAGCATTCCCCACACAGTTCAAACAGTGAACAGACCAAACAAGAGGATGAAGTAGCAATAATACAAAATCTAAAAAAATAATGCCAAACCCAACAAAAACTCACCACAAACAAACAAAAAAGTTTGAGATTCATGAATTTTGTTTGGCCTCAGAATAATTATACAATGAATTAGTTAATTTCCAAAGTTCATGGACCTCTCTGCTTTGAAGGACTGGTTGAAAAAATTCTTCACAGTTTGGGTATTTTCCAGGGCATGCAAGAGAGAGAGGGATGGGGCATTAATCCCATCTTAGGGTCATGTGCTACACTTATGCTCCTGACACACCTGCCACAAGAAAGCAACTTTTTATATGGAAAAGTAACAGTGAGAATATATTTATAACTTTTTATATGCTCAATGGGGCTTAGCAAAAGAGAGAAACATGGGGCAGGAGCTCTCTGCAGACCATTAAGCATCTGAAGGACTCAGTGGTCTGAAAAGAAATATAGGGAAATGAGAATGACAGCTGATCAAAGGGTAAAAATGTCAATTGTAGAAATGATGCTTTGGTCTCTGAAAGGTGAAACTATACAAACAAATCACCTGATCAAAATATCATAGCTTTACCATACCTTTTCAAAGAATACACCCATCAGGTGAAAAACTTCCTCATAAACTCTCATGGTTTTTATAAATATTCCAAGAAGCAGTTATTAAAACTCAACAATTGTTTTGAGGGGTGAGGTTATTTACTTTTCTGTTTGTTTTTACAGAGTCAGAGAATCATCAGGATTAGAAGAGATATTCACAATTATCCAGTCCCACTGTCACCCCAGCACCACCATGGTCACCCTTAAACAGTGTCCCCAAGTGCCACTTGGGAAAGACTTCACCTAGAAATGACCTTGGTCATCAACAAGAGGATAAACTTTAAAGACTGACTGGCTTCAGTCATCCACTGGCCTAAAAGATTCATCTGAAATTTTTGTGAATGCTTTAACATAGAACTCCTGGGATCAAGGAAAAATTATAAAATTAAAATATAAAATTCAAAAGCTGCCCCAAGTCCAGAAATAAAATGCCTCTCTCAGAAACAACAGTGTTTTTTTCATTCTATCTATACATCTAAATTCAGGTAACTAAAGGAGCATCCTAGAAGAAAAAGATCTCAATTATTTTTAAAAGAAAAAGAATAAACAACAGGACAAAAACTGGCAATATTTTTCTGTGAAACATATTCACGTTCTAATGACAAATACTGATTTTTTGACATCAAAATGTTCTGGGATTACAATCATTAACTTATATTTCCCTCAAATTGAAGAATAAATAAACAAGGAATTGTAACATTGAACAAATTTAACAAGTAATTAATCTGAAAAAATTTAATGTTGAAGACTTTACAAACTAAAGAAACAAAGCATCAAACTCTGTCCTGTATTGTTCACTATACTTTTTCAAGAAGTGAAAAGAGTCTTCTATTTTCTACCTGGCTTTGTTTGAACTTTGCGAATGAAATAAAATTTAAAAAGCATTTGTTTAATGACCCTCAATCTTTTCCAAGGTCAGATACTTACTATTCATACGTTTAGATTTAGAAAGGGAAGATTTGCCAGCCCTGCTCCTTACAGGGAGCTGGTCCAGGAGAATTCCAAAGGTCCTTTACTCCATTAATGATTCTGGGAGTCTGTGAATAAAACTCCTGCCTCTTCAGAAATTGTTCCCAGCTATCTTAGTTGGGCATATGGTATCAATTACCATAATACTCCAGTTCTTTGCAATCTTTAATATATTTATTTTCACAATCCTTTTGAGAGGCAAGAAAGTCTATTATCCCTATTTTATAGATAGAGGACTCAGGTATCGAAATTTAAATGGTTTCTGTTAAATATTTCTATTCTATTCCTCACGCTCAGGGTTCCTTGGGTGCTGAACATATGTGAACATTTATGCACAAAATACCAAAAATATGCTTAAGTCCTCTTGGGTAATTTCATTTTCATAATTCATACTTGATAACTGCAACAATTTCACAGGACTGGAAAGCTTCATTTTGGGCATTTGAATTTAAACACCCGAAAAAAACCCTTGAAATTCATGTCAGGACAGCATCTTGTGATTTGAAAACCTACCTGGACTCAGCTGAAGCCAAGCACTTAATTAAGCAGCAGGATCATTTGAATGGCCTTGTAAATAGATTGGCAAATTGTAGATTTTATTTCACAGACATCACAGATGTGCTAAACTTTCCTGCTAACACTGGCATCACCTTGCTATGAAATACAAGTTAGAAACTCTACTCAGAGGGAGAAAATGAAGTATGAGTGAATAAATGACAAATTACAACACAGAAGTTCAAACAGTTCCCTAAGAGTTGCAGTCACAGGGCTCATCTAAATAATTCAAGAAGAGTACCCCAGATTTTTGATCCCAAAAGAATATTAGCAGGTTAGAAACTAAAACAAAGAAATAATGAAAGAAAAAAAAATCTCTTGAAACTTTATCAAAGAAAACACACTTAAATGTAATCACCAACTTCTGAAACTGTGAGGTTCAAGGCCAACAAAGCCAGAACATTTTCTTCCTGGAAAGGGTGCTCAGGCCTTGGCAAGGGCTGCCCAGGGAGGTTTGGAGTGCCCATCCCTGGAGGTGTCCAAGGAATTCCTGGATGTGGCACTCAGTGCTCTGGGCTGGGGACAAGGTGGACATCGGGCACAGCTGGGATTCCATGGGGTGGGAGGGCTTTTCCAGCCTCAGGGATTCTGGGATTCTGATTCTGTGATTTAACTACAGATATTTTGCATAGTTCTAGCAGGAGAAGCACATTTCTCTTTAACACTCAGAGTGTCTAAACTTTTGCTGCAAATACATCATAAAAACAATGAAGTGGGAAATGTAAATGTGGACAGCTTAGCAGGGAAGAAGATCCACACTGGGCCTCTACAAGCTCGGCAATATTTTCTCCTCTGGATTTACTCAAACCTTAATCACAACCCCTCACTATGTTTACATCCCCTGGAACAATCTTCTTTTTCTTTAGCATATTCTGCTTTCTTTGTGGCAGATTGTTTTAAAAATATGTTAAAGGAGACAGCGTGCTGCTAAGACTTTCCATCAAAGGTGGAACAACACAGTTCTCAACAGAAAGAGTTCACTCCATTTCGTGTCCAATCTCCTGAGCAGTGTGAATTTATTAACAGCTTTGAAGTGGTAAAAAATGTGATGTGTGTGTGTGTATGTGTGTACAGATGATCCAAACAGTACAAAAAACCAGCCAGGAAATCAATAAAGTAGCTTTTTAACAAATGCATTTCCAGCCGATCAAAGGAGTCGCCTAACGGCTACACACGGCTGATCTAACGCTCATTACATTATCATTTCAAGGAAACATCCTTTGCAGCTGAAAGGTGAAGTCTTTCTGTAATGAGCTCCTTTTGAGTCAGCAACAAGACCCCTTCTTATGGAGCTGAGACAAAATAAATATGTGACAAGCACCGGGGAGGAATTATTCTCTGCAAACAAATGTTTCTCTGCACGCAAGGGCTCTGGCTTGGCTTGGGTTTGCTACTTGGGAGCGAGGAGACCCAAAGAGAAGGGAGTCTTTCATGTAGGATCTTTTCATTAAAAGAGATTTAATTAATCAGTGGTGACCCATGATGGATGATGGAGTGGGTGGATGCTACACATCCACCAAGGCCTCTCTATTGCTCCCTCCAGAGCTGGACAGGGGAGAGAAAATACAGCAAAGGTTCATGGGTTGAGATGAGGACAGGGAGAGATCACTCACCAAATACCTTCAGGGGCAACACAGACTCAGCTGGGGGATATTAATTGTATTTTTTACCAACAAAATCAGGGCTGGCTAATGAGAAGTGAAACAAACCCTTAAAAACACCTTTCCCTCACCCCTTTCTCCTTCCCAACTCTACCTTCTCCCTCACAGTAGTGCAGGGAAATGGGGAATCGGGGTTTATGGACAGTTCATCACACATGATGTGTGTGATGTCTCATCACTCTCCACTACATTACTCAAAAGATTCTCTTAAAATAAAACCTAAAAGTTCCTGCTAAGGAAACAGGCACCTGTTACAAATAACCACAATACATTCAAAATTTTCTGGGAATTGGCCTTTTTGTTTTTCAAGAAATGACAGTGGCTTGAAGCCACCACATTGCCTCATAGTTCATTCTAAAGTAGCAAGGAAATTCAATATCCTCCAGCTGTCTTTGGATTACACAATCAAATTACGCTTCCAAAGGAAAGTGCTGGTTTCACAAAGTGTTGCTGTCTCTAAACTTGTCAGTTCAAATCACCTGCAGCCATTACCAAAATCTGTGCCACTGGGGTAGCCGTGATATGGGAGACAAAATATTTTTCCATGGCATTCATTAGGGGACTACTGATAAATCAAGTTATTCATCTAAATTCAGGAAGGCTGAGACTGAGCCTTCTGTTTTCCACAGTGCCTTTTTCTCAAGAGTAATGTGGTTTTCCATAAAAATCATATTGGCACAAGAGCATTCCCACAGGGGCCAGAAAGAGAATCAGGAAATCTTGTCCCTCACAATGCCTCAAGGGGAGTCAGGAGAACTCTTCTTCATGAAGGGAATCATGACCCCTCACAATTAAGCAAAAAAATAGGATTTATCTCTTCTGATGTTCCATGTCTGTATCTGAAACTCTTCAGCCCAGCCTTGCTGGATAAACACACTTGGTTTTAGGGAACAGTTTCTCTCAAATTGAAATGTCTCACTCTTGAAAAGAAAAATCTTGTCTTAGAAATGCCTGTTTCTCTTTGTCTTGTAATGAGAAGATAAAATGGCTCAGGGACAGGCATTTCCCATGTAGATGTTTGTATGTGATGGGCTAAATCCCACACTGACAGGCCCGAGAGGGATCCTGCTTCACAGACTGCTGTGTTTTGGGGACACGACATCTGCACACCAACTCCTGCCATTCTCTGAGCCATTCAACAGCTTCAAAAGGGAAAGAAAATAGCAGCCTTCCCACAGAATTCACAGGTCAGCAGGAAAAAGGGAATCTCTTTAAATCTGGGTCTTTGCCCCCTCCCTTGTCTCTCTGAAAACTGGATTTTTGCATCATCTGGGTTTATGCACAATCACAGTTCTGTGTTCCAAACTTCCCATCAGCTTCCAGCAGGAGCTGGATACCATTTTCAGCTCTAGGACTATCAACCTTCACATTTTTGTTGAAATGTTGACATAACAGACCAGACTATTTCTTTTTTCCTTCATCCCTTTTAAACCTTTCTTATTCCTTTTTCTTTCTTTTATTTTTTTTTCCTATTTCTTCCTTTTTACCATTGTCCTTCAGCTGCCTCAAAGGGTTTCAGAGGATGCTGGAGGAAGAAGGTGCTACAAAAAAAATGTGGAGAGAGGCAGAGAAAGGAGAAAGAAAAGTGAGTTTTATAATGTCCTTAAGGCACAAAGGCTGTCTATTTACCTTTCCCTGGGGGACAGGAGCATTTCTGTTGCTTTAACCAGCTAAAAAATTATCAAAAAATACCCCAAGTGTGTAGTTGGAAATTTCCTCATGCTCATAACAGGAAACTAACATTGGGCCTCAGACTGTGCATAGAGTTTTTTGTGGCTCATAGGAAACTGAAGAAGATCCTTTGGCCACAAGGTGTTTTATTAGAAAATAGACTCAAAAACAAAGAAAAGAGAAAAGCTTTCACTTCCAGTACTTAAAACCAGAGGAGCAACCACTGAGACAATGCAGGCCCTGCACTTTCCTTTTATATTTTATTTCTTTTTTGAGGTTTTTGAATGAGGAATATATCCACTCCCCAACCCCCAGTTCAGGTTATTCTAAATGAGGTACTGAAAATTATAATTTAGGTGCTGGTAACTTTTGCATAAAGCTGATGACACTTTATGTAAAACTTTGTGTCCTTGCTTCCAGTACGAGATGCTGAAGTAGACTTTTGTTGCCTTCGTTTCAATCTTGCCTTGCCACAAAGAAAATTGTGCCTTTTAATATTTTGTAATTTATAGCATGGCCCTGCAATGGCTAAATATCTCCTCAATTTTTATTTCCTGACCTGTCCCTGAGGCATTTGAATATGCAGGAATTTTTATACTCTCATTTTCTTCTACAGATGGCAGCTAGCACTAAAATATTAACAACTGAGTGAAATAACCAAAACCTTTACCATTTGACTCTCCAACTCCACCCTTCCCAAAAGCATAGCTAATTTATATGATAATTAAAAGGAAATTGCAGAATTTTCAGTTTCCCTGAAAGAGTCTCTGAGGTGAAAATATCAGCTAATACAATTTTTTTGCAAGGATGGGAACAATAACTGTCTATTTTAAGACACTTTGGTAAGGTTGCAATAGAGCTTTCTATGGGTTTAGTAACTAAAAACATATGAATGTGTTAAAGTATTCAATGTATAGCACAGTAAAGAAATTCTAAATACACAGATTAAACAGTGCAGTTTGAATGGTGAGACAAGTCTGTGATAAACACTGACTTCTAAATAAAGATGTAAGTGCAGTATGAAATAAATTTCTCATTAATGGATGACACATTGTTCTCAGCCTGACTTTTCTCCTCTGATGCTGTTTTTTGGGCTGGGGGAAGGAGATGGACTTTTTTAAACTATTATTAAAGTCATAAACCAACTGCCACACACTGAGTCACACTTCTTCCCTTCCAGGCAAGTTTCTGAGCTTCCTGAACACATCTGCTGTTGACAAACACTGGGAAAGGTAAAGCAAACACGACTGAAAGGTCCTCTCTGCTGCTCCTGCTGCAAAGAGTGTTTGCTCTTCCCCCAGTGACCAGCTGCCACCCTGCTCCATGCAGATGGCATCCCAGCTGCTGTGTGACACAGCGAGGGGCAGCTACACCCAGCCCAACAGGTAACACCTTATCAGCACCACAGAAAGTGCATTTTCTCCTCCTGATCTCAAATAAGGGTCCTTGAACTGGCTCAGTGTGAACTGCACAAGAAACTCTTCCATAAAAAGCCTCATCCATATAAATTTGCCAGGCCACCAAGTTCTCTGTGTTATCCTCAATTTTCATCCTATACTGATGTTCTTTTTTCCTTTTTTTTTCTTTTACCAAAGTATTTAAATTTCATGTTAAAAGTATCTCTTCCTATGTGACTTGCATGCACTCACCATGTGATTTATCATTTATTATTATTTATTAGAACTCTGGCCTTCAAGGCCAGGTTGGATGGAGCCCTGAGCAATCTCATTTAGTGGAAAGTTCCCTGCCCATGTCAGGGGGTCAGAACTGGGTGATTTTTACTGCGCCTTCCAACCCAAACCCTTTAATATGGTTTTATGATTCTCTCACATAATGTTGAATGGCATCTGGGTGGTAAAACCATTGTATGTGATGCTTAAAGGTGCAACATTGTCATCAATGTGGGATCAAAATCCCTCTGAGGGAAGGGATGAGATCAGAGAAGGAGCAGAACACTCTGATTTTCCTTCTGCTTTTGCAGGGATGCTCCAAAGCCCATTTCAGTCTTCTCAATGCATGGACAACAGGGCCAGCATTGACATGAGCCCTCCTCAAAGCACTTTTGTCTCCATAAAATTCCACCTTAATTTTAATTTCTGCCATTAAACTATGCAAAATTTAGGTGGAGAACTAGTGGAGAACTGGTGCTTTAAAATGTTTTCTCTTAACATATGCAATTTGCCCTTTATTATAATAATTTTCTGTTTTACCTTGCAACAATAAGAAAATAAGCCTGAAGATGTTTGTAGATAGAAATCAGAGTACATTGGAATAAATAAGGAATATGAGAATGTAGTTTCCAAAAATAAGAGATGCCCAGAGATTCAGAGAATCATAAACAAGAAAAGTTGCAAGACAGAGATTTTATAAAGAGTTTGCTTAAAGATAGCATTTCCTTCTCCATTTATGTATGAGGTAAAGCAGTTAATAAAGGTTAATATTTATGTACTGCATATATTCCATAACAGTTTGCATTACTTGGAAATAAAATGAAGGCTCCACGTTCCACAAATCTGATTTGAAAAAAAGAAAAATTTAATTTATCTACAGCAAATTAATCATTTCTTCAAAGGAAATGTTAGAGTTTAGAAAGGTGATAGGAGCCGAGCTGTAAAAATTACATTCTCAAAACCAAAGCTATTTAATATTGCCTTCAGACAGACCCATAAAAAGTAAATACCACCAAAATTTGAACCTCAAACCAGGTTGTTTTGACTTTCCAGGTTGTTCCTTTGTGCATGAGTGGTGCTGCTCCCACCAACACCTGCTCACCCCTTTTCCAAGATGACCCCCAAGCACACGGATTAGCCAAGGTAAATATGCAGTCTGCACTGTTTCTGAGAGAGTTTTGTGCAAGCAGACTCCATCTCCAGTGCACACAGGTATGAGAGCTTGATAAACAGACCCACAGCTGCCACCAGCTCCATGTACAAACAGCAGGTTTTTGAGTATTTAACAGCCACCTAAGCAAGCAGTGTGACACACCCCTGAAGCTGACAGTGCTCAAAGCTGCCCTCCTTGCTGCTTGGAATTAAACGCCACGTGAGGCTCATTTGGCAGAGCACTTTCCCCTCAGACTTGCAGCTGCCAGAGCAAGGCAGGTGAGATGTGGTGAGGACAACATCTGAAGTGTCACCTTCTGCCACCAGCTGGGGCCCTTTGGTTTTGCCTTGGTTACTGCAGGTTCTTGGCACTGAGCTGAAGGGAATTTGGCCACTGAGAATTGTGTTCTAGAATCTCATGGCTGCCATGTCACCATCAGCCAGTATTTCACCTGTATCCCCAAAAGTCAAGTTTGGAGGTGAGAGTTTCAGAGCTGTTTCCAACTGTGGTTTCATCATTAAGGAGAAATTTGGGGCAGAGAGGTTTATTGTCCCACTGTATGCAGCAAGAGGAGGAATATTTATCTCTGTTCTTCCAATGAGGATGGCAATGAGGAGGAGGAAGGCAGCAATGTCTTCTGCCAAGACAGAATAACAACTGCACAAAGGACACAAATCAGGCAATATTATAGTTTCAGGTGATTCTCAGTTGGGCTCAAAAGACAGAAACCAAGAATGTTTTACTGCCAACAGAATGGTTCAGTATACAGAGATTTCTGCTGCTGTCTCAGCTGTGCTGCAATGACCTATGTGTGGCCTCCTAATTTGAACCTGATGAGATAAATTTGATGGTGGATGAAAGAGTAAAAAATAAAAAATCGACCTTAATTCACAATATATATTTAAAAGAAAGTATTTCCTTAAATTAAAAGTGTCTGGGGTGCCGTGTCCAGCTCTGGCTCCTCAGCCCAGCAGGGCCAGGGAGCTCCTGGAGCGGGGCCGGCGGAGGCTGCGGAGCTGAGGAAGGGCCTGGAGCATCTCCGTGCCCAGGAGAAGCTGAGGGAGCTGGGGCTGCTGAGCTGAGAGGGGCCCCAGGGAGAGAGAGGGGCCTCGGCACTGGGGGGCCAGGGATGTCCCTGTCTGTCTGTCCCTGTCTGTCCCCTTTCTATCTCTGTGTCCCCCTGTCTGTCCCTGGGTGCAGGGAGGGCTCTGAGCAGTCCCAGGCTCTGCTCCCGGGCCCCGCAATGGCCCCAGAGCCACGGGCAGGGGCTGATCCCAGCAATTCCCTGCACAGGAGGCACAACTTCTGCCCTGGGCAGAGCCCAGAGAGGGGCTGCAGTCTCCTCCCTGGGGATATTCCAGAGCCCTCTGGACACAGCCCTGTGCCCTGTGCTCTGGGATGGCCCTGCTGGAGCAGGGAGGTGGCACCAGTGACCCACTGTGGTCCCTTCCAGCCTGATCATTCTGTTATGATGTGAAAGAAAGCAAAAAAAAAGCCTCTTTCCCCTCCCCAGCTTGCTTTTCAAGCCATGGCCAGGTAGGAATTACTGTCACACCACTTCTGATCAGGATGCCAAAAAAACCCCCAACAGGCAGATTTCCAGAGGAATTAGCTCTGCATATACAATCCATTCAGTTCTACAACAAAAGATTGATTTAAAAAACAGTAGGTGTGGAAGGCTGTCCAAAGATTCTTATTACACAACTGCTTTCAAACCTCTGACACAACAATGCACCATAATGGCCCAGTGCTATTTGTTTAATTCTGTTGTTCTGGGTCCCTGCTGGGCCTTACATCCATTTTTGTCTTAGTTCCTGTGCCCTACATATCATCCACAGCAGCCACTTATCTGCAGCAATCCAGCTCGGAGTTTTTCTGGATTTTATGACAGCACTGCTTCAGATTAACTGCTCCCTATTCTTCTGTGAGCCAGTTAATCACTGTACTGCTTGTTCTATTACTGGGTAATCAAAAAATTAACAGCAATCATCCTATAATGGCAATTCTGTGGCATTACATTAGTCAACTTCCTCTGTCCTGAGCTGCTCTTACACAAATTACTCCTTTTTTAATAATTTAATCTATTTTTTTATACTCTGAAGTATCTCTCACATTTTGATCCTGACCTATAATGATTAGTTCAGGTAAATTATTTTCATAGCTATTCACATTAAAAAAAAAAAAATCTTCTCATATTTGAAGTGGTTTCTTCTACCTAGACAATTTCATTCCCATTAAAACTTTGTGTTGGGCACCCAGGTGCTTCTTTTGGTAATTGATTTTTTGGTAATTAAGCATATTTGCTTTCCTCAAACTGGTCTCAAGCCCTCTCCAAGCAGTAATTTGGAGTTTACCTTAGTAAAGCTTCTCCTGCCCACAGTTAATTCAGCAGTGACAGATTTCCCTTAGCAAAGAAGAGACTTGACATCAGTATTGCTAAAGAGTTGCAGCTAATTATATGACAGGCCCTAATTAGAACAACAGCATGACCTCCTGTGTGTAGATGCTCACAGAACTACAGCTGTATTCAAACAGAATTTCAAGAAGCCTGGTGACAACAAAAACTTTCCTCAGATATCACACAGGCACACTCCACATCCCTTGGGATGTCTCAAGGTCGATGCTGATGGAAGTCATATGTTATGCTAATAAGAGAGTTACAGATATTTGGGGTTTTTTTTCTAGACACTACTCAACTGAGCAGTTGGTGACTCCAGACTCTTTCACAGCACACATGAACAAAAAAGTTGATTTTCTCAGGCAAGCAACCAAAATCCAGTAATCCAGTAGGTGTTGGAGGATGATAAATCACAGAACCATAGAAATGTTTGGGTTGGAAGGGATCTGAAATCCAGTCCCTCCCACTGCCATGGGCAGGGACACCTTCCACTGTCCCAGGCTGATCCAACCCCAATGTCCAGCCTGGCCTTGGACGCTTCCAGTGATCCAGGGGCAGCCACAGCTTCTCTGGGCACCCTGTGCCAGGGCCTGCCCACCCTCCCAGGGAAGGATTTCTTCCTAATATCTGACCTAAATTTCCCCTCTTTCAATTTGAAGCCGTTCCCCTTTGTCCTGTCACTCCAGTTCCTGATGAATTGTCCCTCTCTGGCTTCCCTGCAGCCCCTTCAGACACTGGAATGTGCTCTGAGGTGTCCACACAACCTTTTCTTCTCCAGGCTGGGCCAAGTGAGCAGACCTGCAGGGTTTGGGAAATTGGGAATTTCAGGGCCTCTTCCAAAGCGTAGAAAACAACCTAATAGTTTAAAGTAAATACACATATCTGACCAAGTTGTTCTTGATGCTCTTCCTGTTTTCAAAGGAATGAGCAAGGATGGCAGGCAACTCAAATGTGTCTGTGACATTAAGATTTACCCCAAAATGAGAGGAAGATCTTCAGCTGAGTGCAGCAAACACCAAAATCACTCACCAAGGGTGCAACCAAAAAGTTAAAATCTCTGCTAGTCAGCTCTTTTAAAAGGCAAATCATTGACAGCCCCACAGAGGGGATTGAAGGTAGCAATGGTTATTGATTATTCTCCTCTACTCATCATCTTGTTTAGGAGGTGATGTGTGCTATTTGTTAAAAAAAATTCATTGCATGAAGGAATATATTTTTTCACATTTTTATCATGTTTTTTCATATTTTTTGTAGATTAAATAATTGAAGTCAACATGAATTTGAATTGTTTTTATCTCACTTAAATATGTTCATGATTGTATTAGCAGAAACAGAAAACAGTTGCTTGACATGACATGGTGTGTGACTGAGCTTTTCAAGACAGACATGGAAACTTGAAGAAAAGAAGGGGCTTCAAGAAAAAAACATTCTGTGCTGCTCATTTTTATCATGAGTAGCCTTAAACCACCCTAAACTGAAGCAAATACTCTTTAATTCTTGTCAAAAGTGATTGCTTTACTACTCAGAGTCTCTTATTAAAGATGCAGAGTAGATGAAAGAATTTGCAAATGTTATTAAAGGTGAAGTTGAATTAAAGAATGAAGTCTCCAGTGCAGGGAGGCACTTAATCATGTGCTGAGGGTCTGCAGTGGTTGTGGCTGCTTCCCTAAGTCTGATTCTATGTCCTGAACAGCAGCATTTCTATTTTTTCCTATTTAAACTGTGTGACAATTCCATGCAGAGAGAGAACACAGACCCTGCTGTATACCTGACAGCCATTTTCAAATTGCATTTAATGATATGACAAATGGTGTGTAATATCTGTGAGAATGATTTTAAAGGGTTTGCTCAGTAATCCCATTATCTTGATTAGGCTGCTATGATAAGCATCTTTTAAAAATCTTATTTGCTCCTGGATTTTCCTTTGTAGTTTCATTGCACTTTGAATTGCATTGCATGCATTATCTTTCTGCCACAGCCTCCTATTTTATTCTGGCAATTTTGGGTGTTATTGCCCCCTTGCCATCCCCAGATGGGCACTTGCAGATTTCACTGTCTTGTTGAATGTGCTTTCCCCTGGCTCAGTGCTGCATTAGAACAGATTCACTGCAGGAAAGAAATGGACACATCCAAGCTCTTCAAGCCTTGGAAAAAACATGTTCTGTCTATGGCTGTGCAAAAATAAAAAATTAAGAGGTTTACTGGTGGTATTGCTCTCTAAGGATAGAGATTCTTAAATCCCCTGGGTCAGGAGCAGTCTCTATTTGTATTGTAACCAGGCAATGCACAGGCACACATCCTTGTGTACCACCCCCCTGAGGAATCACGGGGTCACACAGGACCTGGAGACCTTACAAGGCTTCCTCTGCAGGATCCTGACAGGAGCAGGTACCTGCAGGCTGCAGAACTCATTGTGACAGCAAAAAACAGAGTTTCAGCACAGACCTGATTTCAGCAGCATGGTCAGCAGTGCCTCCATAAGATGACCTGGAACAGGATTTGATTCCTTCTGAGGGCACTAGGGATGGGATAAAAATGGGCAGGCACACATCTGTGAGCACAGCTGCTCCAGAAGGTAGGACCCAGGGAAAAGACTGGCACTAAGGAATTGCTCTTGTGCCCAGGGTGGGGAGAGGGAAGAGGACAAAAATATCAACTTAGATCAACTGAAGTGCACCGTGAGACTGCTCATGATATCCTAAAATATCCTGGTTTGCAAGGGGCCCATAAGGATAATCACAGGCCTACTCCTGGTCCTGCACCCTGAGAATCCCACCTGAAAGTGCCTGAAAGTGTTGCCCAGGCATTTTTGAAAGACAGTAAATAACTCCCCAAAAAAACCATCATGAATGAGGACCCTGAGCAGGCATTCAGGGGCCTTTCAAGGACACATGCCCAGGTCTGTGGGGTGTGATTGGTATAGAAGAAACTACAAGGAAAATGTTGGGGGAGGCAGAGGAGAGAAATCATCACAAGGACCACTTCCAGAAACTCTCAGGCTGCCACACCTGCCTGTGGTTATTTAGGGTGCCACAGACCAGGTAAATCTGCATCACACACAGAAAGCAAACCTTTGGCATCTTCTTAACTACCTAGAAGGACAGCTGTGTGATTTTATTGTAGGTTTTGAGACATTAAAATGTGGAGGAAATACATGGAGATGCTGGCATAAGTCTCTGGGAATAATTGGTGTCAGTCAGGGAGGAGGTTTTCAGCTGCTCTGCTGAGAGCAGGGAGCACCAGCCCTTTGCAAACTTGGGATCCAGGTGGCTGCCAGCCTCTTGTGGCCACTCTGGCTCACAGGGCTGAGTTTTCAGGGGAGGACCATTACATTCTTTGCAGCATTAGTTTCTAATTAAATATGAGTTAACCAAAAGTGGAAACATCTTTTTAAAAAGTGAAATTAGATATCACCTACAGATGTAGTGGTGCCAGAGCAGTGTGCCCTGAAAACCCCTCTTGTTCTGATGCACAGCTATCACCAGCCAGCCTCAGAGAGCTCAGAAAGATGATATTTCTAAGTTACACACAACTTCCCGTGAGTGGTTTGCATTAAAAAACCAAGTCAGCAGCTGAGATGGGGATGACCTTTGACTATAACCACTGCTCCCCTCACAAGTGATTTCTCCAGAGCTACATTTCCCTGCTTTATCTTAGCAGATGATACTATTGCTACTGCCAATGCTACTCTGAAATTCCTTTTATCTATTTTCGAGCTGTTATGTGCCTAATTATTATAATGTAAATGTGCTTTCATAGCTACTGGGCAATTCTTGTTTTTTCTCTCTTCATAATAAATTACTCATATTAAATTACAAACAGCAGCCTGAGGCTGTAGAGTTGATACCCAGAGGCTATTAAAAACTTTCAACCTCATGTCTGACAACTGGGGAGTTAAACAAACATCCTCACATATGTTACAGTTACAATAAAAGCCATAATTATCTTTGTATTATAAAGGATGTTAACTACCCCACAAATTTATTTTTCTAAAAATTTTATGAGGACACAAAGCTACATTTTACAGCTTTTACTTTTTTTGTTTTCATTACTGTGTGGTTTGTAACACCATCTCACAAGCCTGAAATATAAAAATAATATATATGTTTTTGGTTTTTCACATTGGCAAAGGAATATTCATTGCCTCTAATGTCCTCACTCTTATTCAGTTTCCAGTAGTGCTAAAGAACTGTAAAAAGTTGTCTTCAAGGATTTCTTCTTAGTGGATGATGTCATAGACTTCTACTATAATTTTTATTTTTACTATTTCATACTGTTTTAGTTAAGCAGTGCAAGGAACCTGAGGTTGCACACTTATTTAAATTTAAATCCGATTTATTTTTCTCTCATTCCCAAGTGATCAAGAATCACTTCAAGCTGGAACAAAAATAAATACATTTCAAATGGTCCTAAACACTGGGCAAGCTCACGGGCATAAAAATGCTTGTTATTAAAATAAATGCAACTTTCTTGGGCAAACAAAGCTGTAGCCCATAAACAGATTAACCCTGACAAATTAAGCAGATGCAGGAAAGCTGTAGAACCTGTGATGTAGCTCCTGAAAGGACTCATCTGATGGAGATAAGACAATTGTTTCATGCTTCCAAGTACTCTTAAAGAGCTGTTTGATTTGAAACCTACTGAGATGATTAAAAAGCACCTAGCAGCCCTTTTTATCCTTATTTTCATGGGAATATAGAAATATAATGCCACAACATAAAGCTCAATAGAAAGGCAGATTAAAGTGATGGTGTTTCTGTGCAGAGCATTTTGTCTTTATTTATCCACTGTGCCCCATCTTATCAATTCACCAAAGTGTTTGAACACCTTTTTATTAAAAAATAACATCGGTGAGGTACATCTATTTTGATTTGGTATTGGATATTTACACTGCTCTGCTGGACATTTAGACTGTAAATATTGGATGTTTGCATTGCAAGCACAATAATAGACCCTAAAAATATTGGAAAATGTGCAATTTTTTGTTCCTTCTCTGGAAGAACAGCTGTTCTCTGAGACAAAACTACACTGGGACCTGAAAATCTGAGAGAAAAAATATCACTCCTCTGTGACTGAATTTTCATCTCAGTTGCTGGGAGGAAGGGGAGGGGGAAGACAAAAAAACATGGGAGAGAATGATTGTTTAGATAGATAATAAAAATTAATACTTTTACACAAATATTCCTTATTGAAAGGAAATAAATTAGCTGAATATGGTGGAGATTACATATCAATATAATGCTCACATTCTTCCTGACATTCTGCAGAGATGTGGGCATTCTTTTCTAGGTAAAGCATCACAAAAGGTCATAAATACCAAGTGCAAAAGAAACAATATTTGGAAGAAAAATATCTGTTGTAAAAATAAGTTATTATGAGCTCATTTGGCAAAAAAACTTAATTTTTTCCTGTTTTTCTGTAGGAAGCGAATGAACCTTTACTATTTAAAATATGAGCTATTCTTATGAAATAAAGGACTCTTAAAATGAGAATAAAGCAATTCCAATCCATTAGACCAAGAGAGAAAAATAAAAATACATGTGGTCAGAAGGAAAAGGAGGTACTTTTCCCCTTAATATTTCCCTAATAGATTATTCCAAACATGTTAAGCTGCTTTCAAGAAATCTAGGTGACTCTAGAAAGATTATGCAAATAATTCTTCCATTTCTGTTCTTTTTCTGGTGAAGTGTCTCCACCATTTTTAATGTAGCAAAGTCCCAGCAGCCCATATCTCTACCACACAGCTGGCAAGCATATCTAAAGGATTATGCATAATATGCATGTGAGCCCATGAAGAAAATGCATTTATTCAGGACTGAAAAAAGTTCCCGAGCCACAGAGAAAAATGGCTTAAATAAATTTCTATTTCTTGTCCATCCTATTCCTCAAATCCCAGCCTCTTGCTACATGCACCTCCATTTTCATGGCAAGGTTAAAAGCATCACCCAACCCACCCTGCTTCCTGCCAAGCCACTGCAGACTTGAAAAGGCTTTTTTTTTTCATGGATTCTGGATGCTTTTTTTTTTCTTAAAACTAGATGGATGTACAGAATCTTTTCTTCCCTCCTCCTCCTTAGGTAAGCATTTGTCACTGACATTTGTGAGAGTTGCAGGCTCCCATCAAGAACAGGCTGCTGTGGATACTGGCAGGTGTGAATGCAAGAGAATAATTCATTCTCCTCAGACTTATTGCTGGGCAAGAAAATGTGCAAATGTTTATCTAAACCCAGGAGCTACACCTAAAGGAAAAAAAAAAAGAAAGAAACCAACCCCAAAAAAGTGCTGGTATTTGATGATAGTTTATCCCAAATAATTAATACTTTGCATCACTCAACACTGTTTTAAGAATATTATTCCCACAACTCGGACAATTCCTTAAGTACAGTGCCCAAAATTTCTAATTTTATGACATTTAGTTTGGTTTAAGTGTTTCTCTCCACTGCCACAAGTCCTCAAGGAATGTGAATGTGAGTGGGCACATCCCCCATTGAATCCCACTTTGGTAATAGCAGGGTTTAAAATTTGAGGATTCAAAGTGGTCCAAGGAATCCTGTGTTAAGGAATGGCAGCTGGGTATGGTTTTTGTCATATTTTCTACTGTTTGGCACTCTGGATTCCCCACAGAATTTAGCCCACACCTTGTGCACCAGCAGTAACACCAACTAGAGAAAAATGAGTTTTTGTTTTAGGGGCAAATTGAAACAGAAGGTTTTGGACTGAATATTTCGTGTGCTGATAGCAATCAAGCCAAGACAACGTGAAGCCAACACACCTCCTCGGCTTCCAGAGGGGGTTTTGCCATCTGCAGTGAAATCCAGGCTGCCACAACTGGAAGAACTGGTGTCCAAGAGGGCAAGGGGCATCCTGACTGCTCTGAATTAATGCTGAACTGCTAGAACAGGAGATTTCCCCACCTAAACCAGTGCAGAGCTCATACAGAGAAATGAATGTCACTCTTGCACTTCTGAATCTGATTTTTCTAAAGTCTTATTTCATAATTTTCACCTGTGGCTTCACCCTTCTTCCCAATACCAATACCCTAAAAACATAGCAAGTGATTAAAAGGTTTCCTACAAGAGCTTGGCACACTCAATTTGTGCCCATATTTGGGCCCCTTAATGCCACCCAGTAAAACAGTGGATCCCATGCTGTGAATTTCAATCCTCTGGCCACTAAACCTGCCTGGCTGTCCTTCTCAGATCCCTCTGAGGTGTAATCCCAGAAACTTCTCAGCTGAGAGCTCTGCTGTTCAGCTTTCTGAATCTCCTCAGAGTTCTTGCTCTTTTCATCTATTTTAAGAAAAACTCATGGCCAGTAACAGTATCACCAGGCTTTTGAAATGACCAAGCTGGGTCTGTTCTCAGTTGTTCACCTCTCACACTGAACTGCCCACAAAGGAAATCAACCCACCTGGGACCATCTGGTGGATGAGAGGCTGGATCTGTCCTGTCTGTGGGTGCTGGGATGCAGAAATCCCCCTGTGCTGGGCTGATCCTACAGGCTGGGCAGCAAATGAGGGGGAATTCTGCCCTGTGCCCCTGTGCCAGGTGAGAGCCCACCTGCAGAGCTGCCCCAGCCCTGGGCCCAGCACAGGGAGGACGTGGAGCTGCTGCAGAGAGTCCAGAGGAGGCTCCAGGATGAGCAGAGGGCTGGAGCAGCTCTGCTGGGAGGAAAGGCTGGGACAGCTGGGATTGTTCAGCCTGCACAGGAGAAGGCTCTGGGGAGACCTTAGAGCCTCTTCCAGTGCCTGAAGGAGCTGACAAGAGTGATGGAGAAACACTTTTAACAAGGGCCTGGAGTGATAGGACAAGGGTAAAGGGCTTCAAACTCAGAGTATGTTTAGATGTTAGGAAGGAATTGTTCCCTGGGAGGATGGGGAGGCCCAAGGAAGGTGCCCACAGGGTGCCCAGAGAATCTGTGGCTGTCCCTGGATCCCTGGCAGTGTCCAAGGCCAGGTTGTGGAGCTTGGATCAGCCTGGGACAGTGGAAGGTGTCCCTGCCCATGTTTGTAATGAGATGATCTTTAAGGACCCTTCCAACTCAAACCATTCCACGATTCTCTGATGACCCTGAAGCCCCAGTGAGGGGATGGATTGACACCCAACAGAGATGGCACACACCATGTGCAACCACCTCTCTGTCACCTCAGACACCTTCTGGCTCAAAGAGAGCCTCAGGAGGACAGGGAAAGGTGGCTCAGCTCTCTCTGTGCTAAAGAGCAGGCTGAAGCACAGACCCTCATCTGACCCACTTGGAGATAATCAGATAAAGAAAAGGCAGCACAAAGTGGAGCAAGCCTTACTAACTCGTGGCTGTCATAACCTTTTCTTCCTCACAGGAATTACTTCCCTTGACCTACCATCCACTTCAGAACATTCTTTAACCTGCTTTAAATTAGAAATTATAATGCAGGCTTGGAAAAAAATAAGGGGGTAAAAAAAAAGAGAGAGATGATAATCCCACTGAGACACGAATCTCCAGCTGATAGAGGTAGACACTGATTCTGTCAGCCAAGGGTCTGACCTGTGATGCCAAAACTGAAAAGATGCTCTTACCAGAGGGGTTAATTCAGACATCTCTTTTAAAATGCAAATTTTCTGCTTTTTGCTTTTCTTGATTTCAAGCACAGCAAAGCAGGGGCTGTAATTAGAGAATGGGTAGTCGGCACTGTTCACCAGTTGTGCGTAAGCTTTAAACTAATAACTCAGCAATTAGAAGAAAAATGAGCAGTAATTACACACATTTTACTCACTGCTAGACAGATGGAACATTTTCTGCTCGTTATTGGCAAACTGTCACTGCGTTTATTTCATTTTTAGTGTTTACTGTTTGTTGTAGTTTGATTAGGAATAATTACAGGCTAGGAAAAATACGAAAGAAATGAACAGCCTTTTCATTTTTACATCCTTAAAGTGATACAGCCATTTCTTCCCCAATTTTCTTCAAGATGAACATGCTCTCTGTTTAAAACTTCATTGAAATCAGGCTGCACTTTATGGGGCTTGGTGAGAAAAAGGAGTAAAGCAGTGCAGGAAAAACCATCCTCTCCAGAATGGCTGATCCAACACTGCTGGGGTCACAGGCAGCTTCCCTGGTGGGCACTGCTCCATATTGCCAAGCTATTGCATAAATTGGTTTATATTTATTGCAGCTACAAGGCTTTAGTCAGAAAAGGCATCTGAGCCAGATCCCAGCCTGTAGGACAGGAGCTGCAGGGAACTGTCAGTGCCCTCACCCCAGGAAAACACCAGAGGATGGAGGCAGGACCTTAATTTTTCCACCTTGCAGGAGCTTGTTTCCCCATCTCCTCCTACCTCATTCTGAATTTCTGAGCCTTTGTGTTGCACAAATTGTGCCTTACTCCCAATCTTTGGGGACAATTTGGGGGAAGGGATTAAGTGGCTGTCACCTGTGGTTAGGCTGAGCTGCAGAGCAAAGTGTCCAAAGGGGAAACCAGGCACTTGGAGAGATTTCTAAATCCTGAAGCTTTGAGGCAGGGATAAGGACTTCCTGCTTTAATTCCATTCATGACAAGGTTTTTCTAAGCTCCTACATGAAACCCACAGAGGAAAACACACCAAGGTGTGCAGGTCAGAGCTCATTTCTCCCAGTCCCAGCATCACCAAGAGCCTGGCACAGCCCCTGCCTGCCCTGCACCAGGCTCCTGGAAATCCCTCACAAGGATGTTTTTTAGGGGGAAAAAAAGCAGTATAAATGTTCCTATCAATACATCCTTCTGACATTACAGTCTAAACAGATCTTGTGACAAGGTGTGAGGGAGTGGGAGGTGGATGGAGCCTGCTTTGCCTCAGGAATCCTTTCAGTGATTGTGTGAGGTCTGAGGCCAAGGCCCAAACAAACACTTCTGTGAAGATTTCCTCTGCTTTTCTTCAAATATATCCAGCACAATTTTATTCATCAACCTTCTAACCACCTCTGCCTTCTTTAACATTTAGGTTTTTTAAAAATAAAGGGTCAAAGTAACAAACCTGAGTAAAAAAAGGATGATTAATTTCCCTGCAAATATCATGGCACTTGAATGTTGGGGATGGGGTGCATCACTGAAAAATTGATTTAAATTCACTGACACACACAACCTGACACCACTTGAAAGAATAACAATGCTAATGAAGTCCTAAGAAAACCCAAAGCAGTCCTGTTATGAAATCTGGCTGCAAACTTCACATGAAGCAGCAATGGAAAATCTCCCATTTACATAATGCCTTAGAAAAGTTTCCTGGCTTTATGGTAGCATCTTTAGGGCAACAAAATTTTGGCATGACTCATAAATTCTGTATTAGTCAGGTTGGAATGGACAACCTTATCATTGGGAAAGGTTTCCCAGTGCCAGATTTTTGCCTGGTACAAAGCTGCCAGGCACTGTATCCACCTCTCCTTTCACAATTCATAGCCCATGGTTTTCTCAGCAACAGTAAATAAATGTTCTCTGTGATACCACAGGTCTAAACTGAACAAGGCATCACATGAAGCAGCTTTTTCAAGGCCTGAAACACACAGTAGCTCTGAAATAGGTTTCATTGCAAAGAAAAAATATTATCTTTGAATGCATATTATTTTGAAGAGTTTTCTGAGTGTCCTTTACATACAGCTTCAAGTTTTTCTCCAGGATAATGAGCAGTGGAGGCTTCTTCTACACTACTAGCTGAAAGACCAAGTAGAGGCTCTACAGACCCTAGAGGTAGAGGTGATGGGGGGAAAAAACACCATCATTACAGGAGCAAGGCAGAGGCTTCAATTGTTGCAGCAGGAGAAAGCAACAAAACCATAATGGCAAAGAAATGGAAGCCATGAAAAATGGCTGAAAGAGCAACAACTGTGCAGAAACAGAGGGCTTCAAATGATGGAGCAAAATATTCACTGCATGGCACTGGTGCTTTCATGCATGAGGGAATTCCTACTTATGAGGCTGTTGTAGAAATTTCTAAAAGAGAAAAGGTGTATCATCAATCATAGAAGCATGGAAAGAAAAGAAAAATAGAGTGGCCTGGATTGGAAGGGACCTTAAAGATCATCCAGTGTCACCCCTGCCATGGGCAGGGACACCTTCCTCTGCCCCAGGTTGCTCAAGGTTTCACTCAACCAGGTCATGAACACTTCCAGGGATGGAGCAGCCACAGCTTCTCTGGGAAACCTGTGCCAGGGCCTCCCCACCCTCACAGGGAAGAATTTTTAAAATAATATCCAGTCTAACTCTACTCCTTTTCAGCCTGAAGCCATTCCCTGTGTCCTGTCCCTGCATCCCTTGGGAATTGTCTCTCTCCATGTTTCCTGGGGCTCCTCCAGGCCCTGCAAGGCCACCCTGAGCTCAGCCCAAAGCTTCTCCTGTGCAGGCTGAACAATCCCAGCTGTCCCAGCCTTTCCTCCCAGCAGAGCTGCTCCAGCCCTCTGCTCATCCTGGAGCCTCCTCTGGACTCTCTGCAGCAGCTCCACGTCCTCCCTGTGCTGGGCCCAGGGCTGGGGCAGCTCTGCAGGAGGGCTCTCACCTGGCACAGGGGCACAGGGACAGGATCCCAATCCCTTTCCTGCTGGTCCCACTGAGGGATGAGCCCAGGACACAATTGGCTTTCTGGGCTCCAAACACACATTCTCCAGCCTTTGTCTTGGTTCTATTTATCCAATCTTATGATTGAAGGCAATTTCCAGTAGGTGGGGAGCTGGAAACCAGCTGGTTTTTATTATTTCTGAAGTTGGAACCGACGTGATCCAACAGAGCTGAGACACTACACCAGGTCAAGCTTCTGCCCAGAAATCAGAAACTGCAAATTGTCCTTGCAATATTTTTCTCTCCCTGAACACTTGGGAGCACACTCCTGGCAACCATGAGGTATAGCACCAAGGCCAGGGCACTCTCTTTTTGTATCTTAAATTCATGATAATTCACAGTTCATAACAAATCATAATTTCCCCTGAGCTGTGCTCTAAAAGAAATGAAATATAACCATTAACAGTTTCACATTTCTCATTTTCTATAAAATTTGGAAAACAGCACTTTCCTCATGGTGATAGAAGAAAGAGAATTTCTGTCTCGTTGTAAAGCTGGGCTGTTAATGATATTTAATTACTCATGCTTAATTACACCTGGCACTCTCCATCTTTGGCTCCTAAGGATTTTANGGATAAACGTGAATATGAGAAGTCCATAAAGAGTAACTTGTTTTGATCAGAGCTTTTTTGTTTTAAAGATGTTAAAAGCAGGATGGAAATATATATATATATAAATATATAGTAAAGCAAACAATAAGAAAGTCTTAGTAAAAGATTTTGCAACAATAGCACTGGTTCACATAACAAAGTTGAAATTTTATTCTAGAGTATATCAGATTTTGGGTTGAGTTGCTTGAGATTTGGGATGCTCAATTCTTGCATCTGGGTTGCAAAAGAATAAATGAAATTTATGCTCTGGTCTTGCAATCTACCAAGTGACACAGAATAGTTTTGTGTAGATCATTTTATGTATGTTTTGAAAGAAAAAGATGCCTAAAATGACTTTGTTCTATTTCCATTCCATCTACACCTCCAGTCAAAGAATTCCACTGGCTAGAAAATAAATAAATAAATAAATAAATACATAAATAAATAACTAATTAAGCAAGCANGGACCTTAAAGATCATCCAGTGTCACCCCTGCCATGGGCAGGGACACCTTCCTCTGCCCCAGGTTGCTCAAGGTTTCACTCAACCAGGTCATGAACACTTCCAGGGATGGAGCAGCCACAGCTTCTCTGGGAAACCTGTGCCAGGGCCTCCCCACCCTCACAGGGAAGAATTTTTAAAATAATATCCAGTCTAACTCTACTCCTTTTCAGCCTGAAGCCATTCCCTGTGTCCTGTCCCTGCATCCCTTGGGAATTGTCTCTCTCCATGTTTCCTGGGGCTCCTCCAGGCCCTGCAAGGCCACCCTGAGCTCAGCCCAAAGCTTCTCCTGTGCAGGCTGAACAATCCCAGCTGTCCCAGCCTTTCCTCCCAGCAGAGCTGCTCCAGCCCTCTGCTCATCCTGGAGCCTCCTCTGGACTCTCTGCAGCAGCTCCACGTCCTCCCTGTGCTGGGCCCAGGGCTGGGGCAGCTCTGCAGGTGGGCTCTCACCTGGCACAGGGGCACAGGGACAGGATCCCAATCCCTTTCCTGCTGGTCCCACTGAGGGATGAGCCCAGGACACAATTGGCTTTCTGGGCTCCAAACACACATTCTCCAGCCTTTGTCTTGGTTCTATTTATCCAATCTTATGATTGAAGGCAATTTCCAGTAGGTGGGGAGCTGGAAACCAGCTGGTTTTTATTATTTCTGAAGTTGGAACCGACGTGATCCAACAGAGCTGAGACACTACACCAGGTCAAGCTTCTGCCCAGAAATCAGAAACTGCAAATTGTCCTTGCAATATTTTTCTCTCCCTGAACACTTGGGAGCACACTCCTGGCAACCATGAGGTATAGCACCAAGGCCAGGGCACTCTCTTTTTGTATCTTAAATTCATGATAATTCACAGTTCATAACAAATCATAATTTCCCCTGAGCTGTGCTCTAAAAGAAATGAAATATAACCATTAACAGTTTCACATTTCTCATTTTCTATAAAATTTGGAAAACAGCACTTTCCTCATGGTGATAGAAGAAAGAGAATTTCTGTCTCGTTGTAAAGCTGGGCTGTTAATGATATTTAATTACTCATGCTTAATTACACCTGGCACTCTCCATCTTTGGCTCCTAAGGATTTTACTAGATAGATGATTAATGTGCATAAAAGTGTGGAAAATTTCAAAGCTGGGGCTTAACCCTGGCACTAATGTATGGCAAACTCAAGCATCTGCACCCCTGTAACTGGGTTCCATTTCTTTGTTGCACTTTATCAGTACAAAAGTACTTTGATAACACAGATACATTGCACTGAGGGGTAAAAAGAACTGTCCTTTGACATTTGCTTGAATCTTTTGGGTTTTCCCCCTAATTAAGGTTTTGCATCAGGACAACAAGCAGAAGTACAAATTTTGGACACTGTTAATTGATCTACGCAGGCAGAGTAAAAGAAAAATAACAATTTTCATAAATATATATAATAATTGAATGCTGTGAATAGCATTCAATAAACCTGAAGTATGAAAAACTTCTTGTTACCTGGCAGACCTCAAAGGCACCTCTTTTTTTTTTTAACAGATCATAATTCCCTAATTTCTATTCTGCTCCAATATGAAGTAATTTTGTACATGGAGATTCTCAGAGCATCAGAACTCTGCTTCAGCAAGGTCTCCACAGGAGCCTGCATTATTAATTACATGTTATATAACATTTGAATAGTATTCCTGAATGGCTTTCAGAGCAATTTTTAGAATATCCCACTTATGTCCTGGAGGATAAACGTGAATATGAGAAGTCCATAAAGAGTAACTTGTTTTGATCAGAGCTTTTTTGTTTTAAAGATGTTAAAAGCAGGATGGAAATATATATATATATAANTAAATAAATACATAAATAAATAACTAATTAAGCAAGCAGATTGAACCCAGCTGATAAATAAACTATTGAGAAATAATCAGTCTCTGTTTTTCTCCCTTGCAAGAATTTCAAAAACATCCAATGTATTTCAGCTTTAAAAAGTGAAAAAACACCCGATTTCACTTATTATAGAAGTTACAGTCACAGTTTAGAGCTGCACCATCACAAAAAGTGCTAAAAGTTAAACAACCTTTGGGAAACCAAAATTATTCCCTGGCAAACAGAATCAAAGAATCATTAAGCCCTCCCAGCCCATGGAGTCCCAGCTGTGCCCAGTCCCCACCTTGTCCCCAGCCCAGAGCACTGAGTGCCACCTCCAGCCCTTCCTTGGACTCCTCCAGGGATGATGGTCCTCACCTTCCTCAACAAAGTGACATTTACAAAGTAGGTTTTCCTCAGCAGAAGCACAACACATTTAAATTTCCCTTTACTCTTCCAAACAAAACCCACAAGGGCTCAGAGCAGGTATTTATGAGCTGGTTCTTGCTGAGTGTGCTGGAACACCAACTTCTTTGCTGAGCAAACTAAGCAAATTGTTGCTCCACTATTAAAGCATCTATTCCCTTTCCCACTTCTGAGTCAGCTTTGAGTGAAATAATTTCTCCAGTTATTAAAGATGCAGACTACCATGGTAATTTCACTGCCAGCTTCTTTCAGACATCGATCCAAGGCAACTCCATTAATATTTCTTTTATTAATGTGCTTTGTCAACTTTATTAAGCCACTATTCATGAGGACTCTGTCCTAAGGGTTTTCCTCTCAAAATAAAATGAAGTGAATGAGAGGAAAAGCATCCCACAGTTACTTATACATTTTATAAACAAAGGTGATTATTAAAAATCTCTTGGGAGATACAGAAGCTCAACTCTTCCTCAGCATTTCTCTGGGTGCCAAGATACATCTGGTTGGTGGGATTTGCTCAATTTCATCCTCTTTACATGAATTGGGGATGAAAAATCAGACACGAGTCAGCAGTGTGCCCTTCCAGCCCAGAAAACCAATCCTATCCTGGGTGACATCAAAAAGTGTGGCTTGCAGGTCAAGGGACATGATTTTTCCCCTTCCACTTCAGTCTGAATCCAGGTCTGGGGTCTCCAGAACAAGAATGGCAGGAAGCTGCTGGGTGGGGTCCAGAGGGGGACCACAAAAGTGGTCAGAATGTTGGAGCACCTTTCCTGCGAAGAAAGGCAGAGGAAGCTGGGGTGGCTCAGCCTGGAGAAGAGAAGGCTTTGGGGAAACATTATGGATTTTAAGTCTGCAAGGTGCAAGGCTTATGGGAAATATGGAGACCTTTTACCAGGACCTGTAGAGAGCAAGGAGCAATGATTTAATACTGAAAGAGGGTAGGTCTAGAGTGGACCTAAGGAAGAATTTTTTTTTGTTTGTTTTAAGAGTGGTGAAACACTGAAAGGGATTATCCAGAGAAGCTGTGCCTGCCCCATGCCTGGAAGTGTTCAAGACCAGGTTGGATGGGGCTCTGAGAAACCTGGGATAGTGAAAGACGCCCATGCCAGAGAGGTTGCACTTTAATGGCCTTCTGCAACATAAATGAACATTTAATTATCATCAATATAAAAGAGTAGAAAGCCTTTTAGAAGAAATTCATAAACTCTCTGGAGATCTGGATAGGACTTTGGAATACTTTGCTAGTTGAGGGAAATGCCATCTTGTTCTATTTGTTTCTCCCACTTTATGCAGAGGGATTAAAGAAAGCTCTTTCTCTTCAGAACCAGAACACAACTGAAGGTGCTACTACAAGCCCTCCAGTTTTGTTTTGCAGACAAAAGAGGGTCATTACTGATGATCTCAACTTTTAAAAATTCTGTTGATCATCACAAATGACTGCCTTAACCCTGAGTATTTTGACACATGTTTTAGAAGCTGGTTGGTAAAGGCCTTCAACAGCTTAAATTCAGGCTGTGCTGTGCATGTCTGCAGCAGCTCTTGCACCAACACAGCTGAATAGAGGTGATGTATTTTAAAAGGGTAGTTAATATCAGGAACACTGCTGGAAACTGAAGTGGAAAGACAGTTGAGTTGAATCCTATTTGCCAGTCCAGATGGATAAATCACAAAATCATAGAACGGTTTGGGTTGGAAAGGACCTTAAAGCTCACCCAGTTCCAACCCCTGCCATGGGCAGGGACACTTCCACTGTCCCAGGCTGCTCCAAGCCCCATCCAGACTGGCCTTGGACACTTCCAGGGATCCAGAGGCAGCCATAGTTTCTCTGCATAAATCTCTCTCTTATCTTTTGGGTTTTTTCCCCTCAAGAAAGTCAAGTCCTTTCAGCTGAAGTGTGTGTTTGAGTGAAGGGTAATTATTAGCACAGAGTTCAAGTGCAAGTGACCTCCTTGTGAATCAGTATCAGTGTTTAACTAACAAAATTTAGGATGAAATTATGGCCCCACTGATGTCAGAGGACATTTACAACTTGCTTCCATCTCCAGATTTAGAAAGGACACACACCTGCCCCACTGAGCTGATGGAACTTCCTTTCCCTCATGCCTTCACAGATAATTTTTCTCTCTTACACTAAACAAAGAAATTCTGGGGGTTGCCTGTTCCCATCATCCTTTCCCTTGAGCACTGACCACTGCAAACCTTCCCTGGAGTTCAAGATAAAGTATGAGGGGACACTTCTACCTCCTCTCCTCCACTGCTGCCTGACCAGTCCTACTGACCCCAGGCCAATTACTCAGCACAGCTCCATCAGTGGGCTCCCATTTTTATTAACAAGAGGAACAGAATGAAAATATTTCCCAGCTCATTCTACATCTTCTCTAGAAAATTCACATTTAGAAATGCACAGTGTGAAGTGAAGCCAAGGAGAAAAACAACCCCCCTCCCAAAAAAAAGTTTTACAGGGACTATCTTGTTGCTGAGGGAGAGGGAAGGTTAGCAAAGGAGAGCTGCCTTTTAACTCCAGTTTTTTCAATATGAGAAAAGTCTCTGATAGACCTGACAAATGGAAAACAAATTTTCACCAAGTAAAACCACTTAATAGGCTTTCCTTCATAAAGTGTTAATCTACTTGCTTCCCTTGACCTTTTTAAAACATTTTTCCCCTATTTTGTCTTCCACCTAGAGCCTTGGTAATGTGAGGAACAAAGAGGTGCTAAACAGTGATGGAGACAGCAGTGAATGTGTTTGCTTTTATGGCCTGCAAAACTTCTCCATGGGTAAATTTTGAAAAAGGCACAGGTTATACTAATAGGTGTCACACAAAAATAACAGGGAGCAGGGAAAATTACTGAAGAAAAGATATAATTTTACCAGTAAGGTGGCTGGAGGAAGGTGAATGTTAAACTGAACAGATGCTGCCTTGCCAAATGACTTTGTAACAACTGCTCTAAACCAGACACCACAAGAATAGTGAATATAAAGTTATTGATGTTACTAATTGTACTGTGTCACATTTTGCACCATTGTTCTGTCAGGTTCCTGCACAAATTTCTGACAAATACACTACTTACACTTTTCAGCCAGCTAGTAGCATTTTAACATGCCATTCTCTGGAGGAAAAAAAATGTCAAAAATCTAAGGTATTTTGAAAAACTTGCTTCATTATGAACTGGTCCACTGTCACACACAAGAGCATTGCATTCCCCTGGCTGCTGTAAGAAAAGTAAAATAATTAGACACAGGGAAAAAAATGTAAAACAGAGGCATTTCTCATTACACTTATTAGTGACTAGAACATTCCTGACAGGAGCAGGCAGAAATCCCAAGGAGAAATCAGCCACAGGGTGGTGGCCAACACTTTCAGGAACATCCTCCTACCTTGTACCTGGGAGATAGAGGCTGGCACCCAGCAAGGTTTTCAACAGAGCTGTAAGTCACAAATGTGTCCTCTTTATTTAACTCCTTCCCCAAAGGTCAGAGAGAAGAGCAGTGGAAAAGTCAGGACTGAACTCAGACCTCCTGAGCTGATCTGAAACCTGGGGGTGAGATCAGCTTTGCACTGCTAAGAAACAGAGCTGAGCATTAAAGGTCATTGTTTTGGTGGGGTTATGAGCAGAAATGTTCTCAGATAAAGAAAACCAACTCCCCACTTCTGCCCTGGAGTCCAAAAAGCAACCTGAGGAGTGAACTTTCCAGCCTGATTAAATAAACTAAAGCCCTTTGTCACAGAGGCAGCATCTGTTCCAGGAAGAGCCAAAGAAGGTTTCTGCTGATTCATTTGCAGCCTATCAAGACTGAATTATGAGCCAAGTCTCAGAAAAGAAAAAGAAATTATCATCAGATGTTTTTCCATGGAGATTTTTTGTGAATATATATATATATATGTATGTATGTATGTATATTTAGCCCATTTGCTCTTCAAGGTTAAAACAGAAGAATTGTGGATGAACAAATACTTCCCCTGGCAAGCACAAACAGAGCTTCAGTCACACTTTCTGTGCAGAAGATTTGGAAGGCAAGGTCAGAGTCGTGCTCAAATTGAGAATTGAAATCTCTGATTTCCTGATGCCCTTCTTTATATGGGGTTGCTTTAGAAATATTCATAACCACAGATTTTGTTGGTAGCTTCACAGCTTTGTTACCAAAACTCATCAACTGTCACAAGTGAGCTAATTTGGGGGGCAAGGGTTGAAAGAGCAAAGATGATTCTGCTTGGGTTATGTTGCTTGCAATTCATCTGGTAAGGTTGCAATTAAAAACAAAAAGAAAGCAAGGTGTTATTCTTGATTCAGCAAAGCCACACAGAAGCTAGTTACCTGGTATTTCTAAAAGACTCACAGTGTTCTCTGTCCAGCATTTAGAAAGGATGGTATGTTAATGCTTACCTGGTAAATATGACATGTCTGGGTAAATACAAATATGTGGCTAAAGAAACAGGGAGACAGCCAAGCTAAACAAAGTCCATTTGAAAGTGTATTCTATATTTTACACAGGGCTGTGGATAAGTAGAAGGGTTGACATTAGATAAAGATGCAAAGCTGGGAAAGGATTCTGAGCTTCAAAGACATTGAGTGCTTGGGAAATTGAACACAGAGACTGGATTATTAAGTTGAGGACTCAGCTGAGCAGTCCACAGAATTGGAAAATTGTCTTTCTTTTGATTATTGGTGTATGTGGCTGATTTAATAAAAAGAATCTGGATGATGCATAGAATAGGAGCCTCCTCGTACTCCCCATCCAGTACAGAATAAATCAGCTTTCAAATGTAGATCATATGGAAAGAGTTGAGCAAGACAGACAAGGTTAAGTGAAGGAAAAAAAAAAGGGCTGACTATCAGGTAAATAACACACACTGACTGAAGTGATGGCAGAAAATAGGAGTGTTGTGGATTTATGGGTGAATTTATGTAAGTATTTGTCAGCAAGAGTGAATCTGGTTGACTTCCCAGAAACACCAAAATCCAAATAGGAGATCTGTTAAACGACTCACAAAAAACCCTGCTCACATTAAAATCCCATCAGGCACAATTATTTGTGATCCCATTATCCCAGGCACAGGAAAAGGTGAAATAGAAAGGACTTTGTACTACACATGTAAATACAGGGATACCCAAACCATGTTCCCTATGAGAGCTGCCAATATTTTTTTTTGAGTCTTCTCTGTCCGCACCATCCTGATGTTTCTTCCCAAGAGTTCCAAAGCCCGTTCTTCACCCCATGCACCTCATCCCTTCCCCACTGCACTCTCCAGAGCAGTCTCAGGATCCTCTCTCCCTCCTGGCTGTTACAGCTCCCTGTTCTTCCTTCTCCTCCTTTGCCATCTTAAAATCTCCTCTGTGCCAGTCCCCTGACAGCAGCAGGTGAGAGCCACAGGCCACTACTCCACATTTTCAGCTGTTGTCCCCACCCTCAGACCATCAGACCTTGTCAAGTTAATATCTTACCAAGAACATCATAAGACATCAGATGGAGTTGTGATTCCTGTGGTGGCATCTGAAGAACAGCAGAGTTGCCATCCAAAACTATCAATTCAATGCTACTGAATCAGCACACATGAGCTTCCATCTCAGACTTTATATTTCTTTTTAAACTCTTAGATGAGAATATCTGCAGGCAGTTCAAGGACAAGAGTTTATATTCAGGTCTGTAAGCAAATCCAAAGCTCATGTCACAGTGACCTCATGTTTTTAATTGGTAATGCAATGACAAAAAGGTTTGGCACAGTGAATATAAACTGAATGAGGATCCATTTTGTTTAGAGGCTGTAGAGCCCTTTTAGGTTTTTGAGAGTTAATTATGCATTCCTGACGCTGAGCAGTACAAAATGTTCTTTAGTGCACTGCAGAGATTTGTTGGGGTTGTAACCAGATCACAGGAGCTGTTCAGTTTCCAGCTCCATGGCAATGTGTTGGGGACGTGGAGGAAGGAAAACTGCTTTTGGCTGCATGATCAGAGGTGCTGCAGAACGTCTGTAAAAGCTCTCTAGACCCATCCAAATGGATTTCAAATACATTGGAAAATTCCACAAGAATAAGATCTGCTTTTGGTTTGGGATCTGTTCCCCACCAGCCTAAATTTTATTTTTAGAAGAGCTAAGTTGTCTCCATTCTATACCAAGCCTGTTTATCCAACTCTTCCATATTGATGGATGGATTTAGGTCTACATGACTAAACTTTGCCCCTTTCTGTCCAAGAAAGAAGGAAAATAACATAATTTATGTACATGAGGTGATGCAAAGTGATGCTTTCGCATACTGGGTCTTGTAATAGAGCTCAGTACACTTTTGCATGCCAAATTTAATAAATATCAGGAGACCTGGAAAGTTCTGGACCTAAATTACATCACTGGACTAAATGGTTAGCTGGAAAAACAAAATCCCTCAAAATAATTCTATCAAAATTATAGTGCTGCAATTTGCAACAGTCATATTCCATTTATTTCCTTATTCTTTCAGGTAAAACGCCTGCTTTCTTTAAATCCCCACCCAAAAACCCACCCCAAAAACTCCAACTAAACAGCAGCAACAAACAAAAACAAAACAAAAATCAGAAAAATAAACCAGTAACCATCTGTGACACATGGAAAATACCTCCATTAAGCTATAGGTTCAAAAGTTCAGCAGCCATGAAGTCAATCTATTTATTTATTTTGCTGCTATTCTGAACTGCATCCACAGCTACTGTCTGTCCAAGCCAGTTAGATCAAACCCAGGCCACTGCATGGTATTCTTATGCTGTTGATCACCAAAACCCATTGTTTTGGGGTTATTTTTAATCACTTTCACTTTCATTTTTTCATAGGCTTGTGTCTACTTTATTTCCAAGTGATGCCACCAGCTCCTTCAGCTCCACACCCCACCAATATCTTTGCATTTCTATATTCCAAAGTTCCTGGGCACTCCCCGAAGTGCACTGAGCAAACAGTGATTGTCACTTGTTCTCTCAGTCCCTGATAGGCTGTCAAACAATGCATAATTTTTTTAATACCTCCTTAAGCTGACAAGATTAAACTAAATTGCATTATTATGTACTTCAGTGGAAAAAGCTGGCCTGAACAATTCCTGCAGTTTCCTCCACACACTTTTCAGAGAGCAGGGCAGTTTATTTTTGCAACATTGCCACCATCAATTGCCTGTACATTTTATTTTCTTGTTCCCCAGCATGATTGCTTTGGGAGAGTTAATTGTGATATTAAATATGGTCTTTCTGCCTGCCTGTCCTCGGGGTAAAGAAAAGTCAGGAATGAAGCATGGAATTACAATCAAGTCTGACACATGTACGGAGCATGACCTTCTCTGGGCTCTCAGATATTGTGACTTCCCAAGCCAAAAAGAAATAACAAAAAGTTAAAAGGCAAATATAAGCAGTGTTTGATCACAACTCAGCAAAAAAAAAAAGGGTTTTTTACAAATATCTCTGAAAAGAACAAAATTATTACTTTCCAAAGACAGGGCAAATTAGCTGCAGGATGGGACAACACATGAATACTGTGACATTCTGCAGAGTTAATTCTGAATTCCAACTTGCATGGAGAAATCACAGTCTGAGAAGGATATTTCACAAGCAGGCAGCACTAATGAAATCCAGTTTAGAATTTACTATCAGAGAAGCAGAATGAGGGGAAGAGTGTCAGCTCCACCCCTCCAGAACACGGGTGCACATCACAAAAAGAAGTATTTTTAATACAAAGTGACACATTGGACAATCTCATCTCTACAAAGCTTTCTTTGCAGCTGGCATGGATAATATATCAAAAGTAGCCCTTGAGAAGCTGGTCACTCTAGGGCAGAGTTATTATTTTAAAATTAAATTTCTGGCACAGTTTATGCAAAATTTTTCCATGCCTGACCAATGAGTAGACCCGTGATTACACAGAATTAAATACTTCAACCCATGGAGAGAGGAGGAAACTCAGAGGGATTGGGAAGGGTGGAGTTATTCCACAATAAACAAAACATTCCCAGAAGCAGATATGTTCATCTTTGGGAGGGGGGCACAGCTATTATTAATTCCTTTTTCAATGTCGTTTTCCTATATTAAGCTGACTAAATATTTAAAGTTTTTGAACAGCGTTTTCTTATTCAGCGTCAGAAGAAGCCTCTCGTCTCAGCACCCTGGACAGCGCACACACAACTCCGGGATTCTTTTTAATTCGCTTTTAGAGGCTCGGCTCTGAAGAGGAGAAATAATCATCTGTGCCAGCACAGCTCCCAACCTTCCCCTGTGATCGAAGCTGATCCGTGTTTCTGGCTGTGCTGCAGCACATCATTCTGTAAGTCTCTGCACCTGGAGGTAAACACTAATTGTTGAAGGGTTGTTTTCATCGGGAAAACCTTGCATTTACTCCTGCTGTCATTGTCACGAGCTCCAGTTGTACCACCACAGTCCTTCCAGCCACGGCAGCTGGGAATAAATAATTTC
Organism: Notiomystis cincta; assembly: GCA_013398075.1. NCBI lineage: Eukaryota > Metazoa > Chordata > Aves > Passeriformes > Notiomystidae > Notiomystis > Notiomystis cincta. The sequence goes on along the minus strand of VZRX01009046.1, from coordinate 19,643 downwards.
TGCCTAGATGTTCAGTAAGAAGCTGCAGTCTTCACTTTGGGATCGTTTTTCCAGAACCCAGACCATTTTCTAGACTCTCTCCAGCACTTCCTCATCTGGAATGCAGAATTCAGCTACATGCCTTCCTAAAGCTCAAAGCAAAAATTTTATCATGTCCTCAGCTCTACTTAATACTCACTTAATCCCCTGGCAATTCAACAGCCTCAGGACACCAGTGCAGGGCAGGCTGCACCAAAATGATCCCAGAACTCCTTCCAAGGACACCCCATTCCATCCATGGCTCCTAACAGGATGGTTGGTGAGAACACCCTGTGGGCAGGAGCAGGGTGTGGCTGGAGAAGGAGCCTTGCAGAGGCAGGAAAGCCTTTTTCTGGGACAAACATCCTCGTTTTGGCTCCTGGAGGACAGACAACACAGTGCAGTGCAAGAGCAGGTGGAGAAATGGACAGGGACTTCAGGGGAAATGAGAACACCAAAGATCCTTGGAGGGCTCTGACCCATTTCTAGGAAGGTCTGGAAGAACTGACTGTGCATGAGAACCACTTTGCATAGAAGGCAAGAAATTTATCTCTGGGGTGGGGAAAATTATCTGTCAAACCCCACAAAGCCCAGGAGCATGTGCACCCCAAGACCCTGGACACTGGATTAATGCTGCTGAGCTCTTTTTTTCCCTTTATTTCTCTCTTTCTCTCCCCCTCTAAAATTCTTTTTTTTTCTCTCTCTTTTCCCTTTACCCAAACTCACGTGCCTATACCAAGAAATCAGGAACTATCACACCAATTTCCATTCCAAGTGTGTAATTCAGTCATAAAAATGTTTCTTTTGCAGACCCTCTGACTTTTGCTGTTCCTTTCAACCACGAGCATCTACAACCCCTGGGTGCTCCCTTTCCCTTCAAGGCAGGACATCCACATGGCAAATCCTTGCTCCCTTCTGGTCACTGGGCTGTCCTAGGACGTGGAGCAGCAAATGGACACCTGAGTTCTGCCCTCTCTGCTTGACCCTTATGGTTGTTCCCAAAGGAGAGGGAATATTGTGACCCAAACCTAGTTTAAAGATAATATTTCTATTTAGGAGATAATAATATCTTTTTTTTAGGGTAATTCTTGTGCCCAGCCTGTCCTGTGTGATCAAGTGCCACCCTGTCAGGGCAGGGTTTCTTCACTGCCTGACATTCAGGCCCTTGAGCAATTTGACAAAGACCATTTCATGTTTTCTTCTGGATGGCAGGAAAAAATATTAACTAAGCCAAGAACAGACCCACAGAATACACATTTGTGGGTATACATTTTGAGGTATCCCATGTCACCTGGGGGTTGCTTTTGGAATCTGTTTAATAAAGTTCCATGTAGTTTTTGTATGCTGATAAATGTTTTTAATTACTTTCATGGCAGTAAGTCAATTATTTAATGTTACAGTCCATTATCACAGTACTCCTTTTCTAACATATTTTCTGAGTCTTCAAAAAATAAAGGAAAAAACAAATCAAGATCAAATTTTCCGACAAGGCTTATTTTCCATAAAACCAAAAATTATGTTGGCATCTTTTAATCTTTTTAGGGGTTTCTTGAGGGGATGAGTTTCTTTTATTGTGTTTAATTTTTTTCCTTTTTCTTTTTTATTCCCAGATCAGCCTTTCTGTGATTCAGAATGGAATTGCCACTTGGCTAATACATTTTGAAGCAGCATGAAATTAATGTTCTGTACTATATTTTGAGGGAATGAGTAAATCTGATTAGCACGAGACCTCCCTATCATACACTGCAATTGCACTTTGCTGAAAGCTAGAATTATATCCTGAATATAAACGAGGTGAAAGTTATGAAAGTGATCAGCAAGTTATGCAGAACTATATATAATTATCTATTAACTAATTATAGCATGGTTTGAGTCAGAAATATTATTGAGGGGGGAAAAAAAGATTGCCTATTTTTAATCTAGTTATCTTTGGATGGTTAAAATCACTTGCTGAAGGTAAAATTTTGAAGTCACTACGTCTGTCTGGAAAAGCAGAATGTCCCAGGACCTAAATAAAGGAATTTAATTTTCAGTAGAACAACTAAACCCAGCCTTTGGTCCCATAGGTAATTTGCTTTATAAAAGGTTAAATATAAAATCTCAATACATGGTCCAGGTTTCAGCCACCTATAGAGTGAGGATAATTTTCCAAAGAACCAAAGCTTTACTTTTTGAATCAGAGCTTCTCAGAATCACTAATACATAACGAGGAGAGTAAATTGCAAAGCAAACAGTTACAGAGGCAAAGTGACAGAGGAAAATATAACATTTTCACCATTATTTATCACCAACAAGGGTCCAGCAAGACTTCTGCTGGAACTCAGATATTTCCCTTCCACCTTAAGCACTGGGTCCAGTCTGCTTAGATTTATTTCTACTCATTCTTCTGCTGCAACCAATAAACTAAAAACCACTTCACCATTTAGAAAGCATTGAAGCACTTTTAAAAACATACTTTTGAGCTTCTGTTGTTATCAGGATATGAATGACACCTAAAAGCAAACTGAGGTTGGTGTCCTTTGTGCTGAGCACTGTAAATTCATTAGATGAAAGATGGTGCCTGCTCATAAAATATTTTACCCTTTAAAAATAAATTACATTGAAAACAACAACAAAAATAAAACAATACAAAACCAGCAAAAAACCCCACATGCACCACCCCCCAAAAATAAAAGAAAAGAAAGGAAAAAAACAAACAAAAAAAGCCTCAAACCACAAAACAAATATGGAGAAATGGAGATAGAGAACAAGGTGGGCACAAGTCCAAAGGCAAGGACATCTAAGGCCTCTCCCCAAGACAAACACACAGAAACCCAAATATAGTCTTAAAAATACAATCAAGTCTCAAAACTTTTGATTCATGGCTTTGATCAGTAAACTACACTATCCAGTATTAGATAGTTTATTAAATGTCAATATTATGATAAATTTTCAAATAAAATTATTTTAAGGTTTTCATTGACCTTATTTCCCCCTCTCTCTCCCCCAGCAAAGTTTTGTCTCAGCTCTCCAGAGAAGAATTATTGCAGTCCATCTTCTTAGGCTTAAAAATAAATTCAAAAATTGGCAAGAACATCCTGTGTATTTCCTAAGAACCAGTGTGGTGTTTCAGTTTAGCAAAAGTGACATGATGGGTTACAGAGAGATGAAATGAAATCATATTGCTAAACCTAACTTCCTAGGACACCATGGGAATACTACATGAATCTTCATATTCATGAGGCTTAATTATAGCAAAATAACCAATCTGTAAAATACAGCTACGTTCAAGTACTGATTTCAAGACTAAAACATGAACAAAGAGAAGATGTTTCCCAGGAGATGCCTCTACAAGATGTGCAGAGGCACAAATGTAAGCAAAAATCAAAAAAGACAGATCAACAGATCCTATAACATGGGAGAACTAGAGCAGCAGCCAAGGAAAGAATTAACATTCCTTTGGGAATTAAGGCAGTTTAAAATATTGTATTAAAAGGTCTGCAGCAGCTGCACTTTTTGTTACATGGTTATCACAAGAAAAAACCCCAAAACACCAAATAAATGACAGAACAGAGAGATTGCAAAACATTAGGGGACAAAGAACAGGCATTTCTTTACCAGGAAAAACAGCAAATAGGGACAGGGTTTTTGTAAGCCAAAAATTTCAAAGCAGTGGTTGAACAGGGTATATTATGGCATTCCTGGTGATTTATCTGTTTTTGCCATTGCTTGAGATGTTGTTTCTATTCTTCCAGGTGGGACAGAAAAATATTGTCACTATGAAAGTGATTCCAAGGAAAACCACTTGGCAAGTGGCCACAGTCCAAAAAGGTTAATCCAAATTTCTCCCCAGTAACCACTCCAAATGTTACATCCCATCCTAACTCCATAATCCATCCATGTCTGGACAGAAAATGATTTTAAGTAGTAAATATCTACATAATCTCTTTGAGGCACTCCTGGTCCTAGAAAAAGACAGGTACTGGGAGATTTAAATCTGCATTTCATTAGCCTGTGGTTAACAAGCTGAATTTGTTGTTCCCTTAGGGGAGTATTTCCACCTTGCTTGTTTTGAAAGATGCTGCTCTTTACCTTCTCAAGAAAATCCTCCAGGCAGATTAACATAAAAAGTGATTGTACAAAACCTGAGAAGTATTTAGAGCTACTTTTCCTATGAATTTTGCTCAAACCTCCTCATTTAGAATGTAACTAACAAATTATTTCCTACATTATTATAGATAAGGCAATTCCAGAAAATAATTGCACACCAGAGCACACCTTTGAATGAAGAAAAAATCCCAACTAATGCCTACAGGTCAGACTGTGGCTTGCAAGAAGCAGCCATAAATCGTATTATTTCAGAAGGGACTGGCAGTAACTCCAGCAAGATTTTCTTAATGTTTTCTACTTTTTTTTTTTCCTTTTGCCAGCTGGAGGAGTTTTATCTTCATACATATAAATGCTTTACACTTTTTTAAAGTGCTCTGAAACACCTACAGACAACTCCACACACTCCTATATTCTATTTAATTCAGTGTCAAGTTTTAACACTTTATTAACATCCTGAGAAATGCCAAAGCTGTACTTCCACCAGCTTAAACCAGAACAGGGAAAAAAATGGGAACATGTATTTTAAAACACATCATTTTCTGAAAATCATTCTTATTCCAGAAGATGTGAATCACAAAACCTATGACTTCATTACCTACACAGAGCAGTAATGCTTTTGGATGCTTCCAACATTCATTTTCTACAAGATTTTAGTTCTGTAACTTTAGATACTGGGGGAAAAAAACCAACCAAACAACAAAAAATAACCAAACCAAACCAACCAACCAACCAACCAACCAACCAACCAAACAAAAAACCCCAAACACAAAAAACCCCCACCAGCCTTCCAAGCAACACCTATTATTGAAATGCTAATTTTCATTTAAATATAGAAGAAATGATAACATTTGCATTTAAACTGCAGTGATTAAGCTTCCAAAGGCCAGAAATTAAGTTACTTATCTTTTGGGGGGATTTTATAAATCCCTGTCTCAGTAGCAAGTGGTGAATAGAAACAAAACAGACCAGCTCTGGTCTTTGCTTATTTTAATTTTTACATCTGCAAAGTAGGACACCATAATATTTACAATCAGGAAACTGCTCCCACAGCAGACAGGACAAGGGGCTCACTACAATACAATTGGAAAAGTATGAATGGTTCCACGAATTCTATAAAAAATGGGAAAAAATAAGAAAAAGACAGACAGACATCTGCCTAAGGAGCCAGAGAAACCTGATTAGAGGTAGGGTTCAAAAGAGCATTAGGTTTCAAAATGGGTCTGAGGCAAAAGAAGCACAGCTCTGAAGAGCATAATATCCAGGCAGACATTCAGTGTTAGATACCAAAATCAATCAGTTGTGTTCAAATCTAATCCTTGGTGGTTTATTGCTTTAGCTGAATATATGCTGATAGTGCAAACAAAGGTTTTCCTTCAGTGTGATAAATGTGTTGTGAGGCTCACAGGAAGAATTCTAGCTTTTCTCTGTGGGGGAAATTGGACAAAGCAAGTTTTGATTCAAATTGTAAAATAAAAAAAATAAATATATATATATATAGATAGATATGTTTATTTGGCTTTGTAACCAAACTGAACAGAAATCTGATTATTCATGCAGCTCCCATAAAAGCCCAGTCAGAGACTTGTTTTACCTATTATTACACAACCAAATCAGTCACTGCCAGAGCCAGTTTCTATTAAATTCCATTAAATGCTAAGTAAAAACTTATATTTGCCCTTTACTACCAAGACACAGACAGAAAACAAATTTTAGCTGTAAAAAAAAGAATTATCTTTAAACAACAAGATTTTCAAAACTGCATCAGTCTTGAACTAGACAAGTCTTGGCACTGAAGGTTTTAACTTCAGAGGAAAGTTTTCACTTAGAGTCAGAAATGCTTTTACAGCTAAAATTCAATTCTAATAATTTTATAATAAAATCCCTCTTTAAAGGAATGAGATCCATTTCTGACCAAACCTTCCATGAAAATGAACACAGCAGATTTTCAGTGGTGGCAGCCCCTGGCTCTGATGGGAACCATGGAATGGGTTGGGTTGGAAAGGACCTTGAAGCTCACCCAGTGCCACCCCTGCCATGGGCAGGGACACTTCCACTGTCCCAGGTGGCTCCAAGCCACGTCCAACCTGGCCCAAGTTTTCCCAAAATTTGCTTTCAAACAAGGCACACAGAGCAGGTTGCAACTCCATCAAATAAATCAATAGTTTTCAAAGAAATTTGGAACATTCAAAGAGATTTAGGTGCAAAAACAAAAAAGAAAAAGCTTGTTCTAAAGGAATTCTTCATTTGAAGAGAAAACAAAAGCCAGGCAAGAAGCAACTTTCTTGGTGTCAAAAGATTACTTTAAAAGGGATGTGAGCAGCATAATCTGAAAGAAATGTCACAATGTAGCACATTCCTGAATATTCCGTGAAGGAGAAGAAAAATAAAAACAAAAAATTAAAGAAAGAAGAGACTGTTCAGTACCCTTTTTGTGTTTTAAAATAATTAGAAATCTGTGTGGATTGATTGCATGAAAAAATATCAGAAAGCTAAAAAATAACATTTTAGAAACTTCCAGTGTTGTCTAAGAACTGTGAACAATTCTTTGAATTCCTAATGATTCTTATTTTCATTAGGATTAGCAACACAATATGAGTATTGTGAATTAATCAATAATAGAGTAGCAAGTTTTCATCATAAGAAAACTGGACTAACATTCTAACCCATGTTCAAATCTGGGAGAGCACTGTCCAATATCTTTGAGTGAAAATAAAGGGGTTTTACCTTTTAAGATTTTTTTTACTATTAATGAGCAGGAACTTCTTGCTTTTAGATCCTCTGTAAATTAAAGCCAGATTTATTTTTTTTTTAAATAGTGTTCAAACATTCCTAATATTCAAATTATTTTAATTTGGCTATATTTTGGGTAATTAATATTTTCATCTTTTGGGTAATGTTAGGTGATCAGCTTTCTGTGTAGCACCCACAAAGAGTGAACACAGTAAATATAATTAAAAGTGATTTTGGGGTGGGAAATAACAACCAACAAACAAAAAGCCAAAGCCTAAAAAACCAAGACAAAGGAAAGCAACAGCTTCAACTCCTGCATTTCAATAAAAGTCTGTTATCCCTCTGCTCCTCACTCCCCCTCCCAAAACAGACATGTCAAACTTGAATATCTCTTGCTCTAGGCAATAGACTGATGGATGGTGTAGCCAGATGTCCTCTGCTTATCATTAGACAAGACACACATTTCTCTGACCTCCACGCTGAAATATGCTCCAAATTTTGCTTGCTTTGTTTAAAAAGCAAAAATCCAAAAATAACCACGTTGCATGAAGCCCACATCTACCTCTGCACATGTTCTGTCTGCACAAAAGCAGCCAACATCCCCCCTTTTTAAATCAGGGAGAGAGATTTTCCATTTTTAGACAATTGCTTGGAAGGCACAACCTTCTGCTTACGAGCAGAGCACGCCACTGACAGTAAACCACAGCCAGAAGGCAATAATCCATTTACAGAGGGCAACATAAGGACTGCACTGTCCCCATTCATATTCTGGTGCAGTCACCTGCTGCTGGAGCATCTCTCCAAGCAGAGGATTTGCAGCAAGGAGGAGCAGGGGCGATTAAAACAGGAACACTCTGCTGTGCATCCTCCTCTCCTCTGCCTTCTCTTTCCCTCTCTCTGTTCACAGAGGTCACAGTGCCAGGTACTCAGTCTTTACTGGGGTGATTATCCTCCAGGTCTGCTCAGCAGGGAGGGTAGCACAGCTCCCTGCCCAAAGGCAGGCAGTTGTTGAGCTGAGAGATTCAGCAGCATCCTCTGTTTGCTCCTTAGGGCCAGGACAGAGAAATTCAGGGGGAATCCCCAAGGACCCACAGAGGACAAAACAGCCCAGACCTTGGTGGAGCCAGAAGTTTCTGGTTGGTCCTGATCCAAGCCAGGTCTGAGGTGGTTGCTGCTGCCTCCCAGAGTGAAAAGCAGCAGTTGGCACTGCAGATCCCTGTGCCAGAGGTGATGGTGGAATACAAACTGTCTCTGCATCCTCTCTGCATCCTCCCAGGGCTCCCCTCTGCTGTGGGAAACCAGGGAGGGTGGCCAAGGACATCCAGGCAGTCCCTGCCTTGGGAAATTGCCTCACTTGCTGGAGCCTGGAGACTGATGTGTCTCATCAGAACCCTGAGGTGAATAATAAAACACATCCCCACCCCTGCCACAGGAAGAGAACACCACTGGAATTATTTTCAATAAAACTATTGAGAAGCTTTGCAAGACGAGGTTGCTCTCTTTATTTCCACTCTGATTAATAACCATGGGTTTAACACAAATGTTAAGCACCTGAGGAGGTTTTGTGGTACCTCTTTTTTGGATGAAATTGAGCAAAACAAAAATAAGTATCATGACTTTTACACAGGAAGAAATGTCTGGCATTTGCAGTGAGAGTTACACAGGGATTGTCATCAGGGTTTTATATTAGATATTAATGAAGTCTGGTCATGCACAAACTAAAATAAACACAGTAAAAAAAGGAGGAAACCCACACATTTGTGAAAGAGGAAGTGGTAGCAGGAGATCCAAATCTGGATGATTCAGTTTCTTCCAGCAAAAAGAGATTACAAGGGTCAAGTGTATTCTTTCCTTTTAAAACAGAAATTATCCATCTTTGAGGCAAAATAAAAGGGCTATGCCTCTGCATAAAACAGGAGCTCTACAATAAGTGCCTCAGTGGAGAAAGAGAAAATCAGATGGCATATTGGGTAACAGCTACATGTTCTCAAACTTTCATAATTTCAATTTTTTAAAAACTATCATTCTATAGAACAAGTAATTTTTATAAAGATATAGTAATTGAATACATAATAGAGCAGTCAGTGGTGACAGTCCAGTGAAAAGGGAATTCCATTAAAGAACAACTTGCTTTTAAAATCATCCACAGATAACAGAATATTGAGCTGCTTTACATCAGCAGCCTTAAATACACTTTTTCAGTGACCTCTGGCACATAATAGGGTACTTGCTTTCCTCTGTTTTTCAGTCTTAATCAGTTCTGTCAACAGATATTATATTTTACTGCTTCTATATTCCAGTCTAGTCACAATATTTTCAGCAATTAGGTGTGAAATCAAGACAAGTAAATCTGTTAGATTAAGAACACTATAGACAAAAAATGTCACGTTCCTTAATTGACATAAGCAGAGTTTCTCTGCAGGCTCTGCCAAGGGATGGTGATTAAAACCTGCAGATGAACCAGCAGAGTCCTGGGCTGATCCCACAGTGTGGGGAACAGGAAANTTGGGGCTGGATCACCCTGGGACAGTGGGAGGTGTCCCTGCCATGGCAGGGGTGGCACTGGATGGGCTTTGAGGTCCCTTCCAAACCCAAGTTATTCTATAATTACACAAACAAACACAGTCCCAGCTGTGACTCCCCCTGAGCAGGACCTGGCAGTGCTCCTTGGGGAATAAAATACCTACCACAAGTTGAAGCCCACTGCTCTGAATGTGTTTCTCTCTTTCCTATTCCAGATCTTTATTTTTTGCAAGGAAACCACATTCTTCCCTCAGAGAACAGAGCTCTTCTCCTGAGGAACATCATCCAGACAGACAATCAACTTAGAGCAAGGCATGCAAAGAGTAAACTCCAACTCAACCAGCAATTCTATTCAGCCTCCTTTTCTGATCTGAGTGTTTTCCACTTGAAAGAAACAAGACAGGCTTCAGAAATTCACTTCACAGAAATAAACTTCATCTCTTGTCACAGTAATTTCTGGCAAAGACACTTGCCCTTGTCTACAGGGACACACATTTTGACCTCACTCACCAGGTGTCCCCCAAAGGCTCCTTACCCTACACATGAGGGACATGCTGCTTTTCCTCAAACAGGCAGGTAAACACAAGGTAAACTGAGCAGCTCTGTCATCCACTTAGAATTTGAAGACCAAAGCCAAACAGCTGGGTTTTTTATATTTTATTTTATATATTATATGTATATATATTGATATTATATTTTATTTTATAGTAATAAAAAAATGCCATTTTCTGATCTATGTGCTGCTAGATCTTCAACCTGTAGCCAGGGTAGTTTCATATAGGATGTTTAACAGGTGGGAGGCTGATCGAAAAATCTGATTTATTGTCTTTATTTACAGGCCAAGACTCTTCCAAAAGCATAGGATCTGTAGTCTAATAATTCAACTAAGCTGCATGTCACTATTTATGTCACCCACAGTGTCAAGAAATACATAACACCATTGTTAAAAACAAAGAAAAACCATCAACACTGAATGTTTTTCAAACTGCAAAAAGTTTAAGTGCTGCAGATCTTTCAATTAGTATTGTAAATTGTTTGGGTTTAGAAATGTAAGTCATTTCAGTCCCTCCAGTTGTGGGTGTCTGGTCTCTCACAGGTCCTGTAAATCATAGACAATCAATTCAAAAGGTCAGTGCTGATTAAAAGAAATAAATCACATATAGGGATATTCATTAGACTGCAAATTGCTCTTTTATGTCTTCTGAAATAATATCTCTCTTGCTTATTTCAGGTACTATGAGTAACTCAAAAACAATTTAAAAATGAATGTGTAAGGAGGATCTTCCTGCCAAAAGTCCAATTTTAAATATCTTATATGGCTTTAGGCTTGGCTCTGTCAGGCTAAGGGTCCCTAAAACTGGTTTTAGGCTGCAGCCCAAGAGAGCTGTCAGGAACCAGAGGTTTCATCTTCAGAGAGTGCAGTGAAAACAAAACATAGGAGCTACCCTTGGCCTCAAAGAGATGAGGATTTTCCTGCAGAGCTCACAAAACCTTGAAATGTAGATTTAGATTTGATATTTTTCCAGTAGAGTAAGAAGACAGCAAAAATTAATATAACTCCATGTTTCCTTCAGTTTCCCACTTCCTCCATTCCCCTCAGTTAAGCTTCTTTTTGGCAATTCCTTTGCTTATATTGCATTTTGCAATGCCTAGGTAGATGAATAAATATTATAAGAGTTCACAGGTAGGTCCAAATAATTATGAAGATAAAATAAGTAATTTTTTTACTTTTTTCAAGTCAAAACATTCAAAGTAAAATCCCTAAACAACCAAAATCAAGAAAGTTCTATAGAATACAACACAAATCATAAATTTTGAGAGAGAAACATTTTGAAAGTGTGTCCTAAAGTTTGCACTGTAGGGGCCCCAAAAATACCCACATAACATTAAATCTAGTAAAGCTTTGAAGCAGATTTGGTATTTTCCCTGTGCTCATGCAGTGTCTCAGCTTCTGTATGTGCAAAATGGAGATATCACTCATGAAATTGCTCCTGCAGGAAAGATTTATATAGGAAAAGGGTAAAGCCTCATGTGAGAGATAAATATCATTAATTGTTCACTGCAGTACAGCAATATTCTGACTTTCCTAATTCCTAGAGAGAATTATCTGTTTTCTCCACAGTTTGCAAAGTGTGTCCTCAAAGACAGAAATAAAGAATGAGAATGCTGAGTTGCTTGGCTGTGACATTTTAATATCCTTTGAGCCACTGAAAGATGTTTGTGATTTATCAAAACAGCATTTTCCCATATCTAGAAATTCAACATTTTATACATCCCAGCAGTATCTGCACTGGTGTCCAAGGGTGATGGGGAAACAGGAAAATTAAATCTCACCCACTGCTCTGACCTGGAGGCACCTGGAACAGCTGAGTGTGAGAGAAACACCAGAGCTGGTGGGCTGGTTGTTATCATGGATTTTAGAATGGAAAAATAGAATTAAACAATCAATTAAACCTCCAAGGTCACTGAGTCCCATCTGTGCCCATCCTCACCCTGTCCCCAGCCCAGAGCACTCAGTGCCACCTCCAGGAATTCCTTGGACACCTCCAGGGATGGGCACTCCAAAGCTCCCTGGGCAGCCCCTGCCAAGGCCTGAGCACCCTTTCCAGGGAGAAATTCCTGCTGCTGTCCACCCTGAGCCTGCCCTGGCCCAGCCTGAGGCCCTTCCCTCTTATCTTGCTGCTTGTTTCCTGGGAGAAATGGGAAATTAAATATGTTGATTTAACAGAGCTGCAGGTGACAAAGTTTTGAATCAGCACAAGGTTGCCAAAGGGAAATAATTCATGGAAAGGATAAGTTCATTCTGCTCAGCCCCTGTCCAGCATTGCTTCCCACCTGCTCTCCCAGGCAAAATACACACAAAAGTTGGAGATAATTGGATAATTTGGTGATTTTATTCCACTTTTCCCCTCCAGTTTTAAGTTACTGAATGGGGCAGAACACCTGTGTTGTTTCCTCTTCCCACCCCTTTCTCTCCACAATTTCTCATTTTTCATTTGCAGACATTATGCAATTTCTAAAATTTCCTTAATTAGAAGGTGTGGTGTGGGGGTGATATTACCACAAATTTTATATAAATTCAGACTTTTATGTTAACAGAAGAGGTGAATGACACTGGGACATGAGAAAAAAAAAAAGTGGGGAATTTTTAATTTTTTTTAAAGTGTGAAATGTTAAATATTCAAGTTCTGAATGGAAAGGTTTTAACTGGAAAACAACTCTATCTGAGTCCCCTACTCCTCTGAGCCTGCAGCACTCATGGCTTCACCTCTGCCCTGGTGTTTTGGAAGTGGAGAGAAACATTCCCTCTCCTTTGGGAACATTTGGGCTGTGTCAGAGGATTTGGGCTGAGACCTGGCCTAATTGCTTCTCCTCAGTGTCTCCTCAAAGCTTCTGGGGTGGCAGCCCAGAAAACTGATGGAGTTTGGAGTAAAGTGATGGAAGAACAAAGTCTCTTCATTTTTGCCCATCTGTTTTGCCACTGTTCCGTTCTGAGCTCAGTTACTCTGTTCCTTCCTGTAAATTAAAAAAAAAAGCAGCTTCCAAAATCATAATAAACCTAAACTGCTTTTTATTTCCCTGCTCTTTTAGTTTCCTGCTCTGTTCTGTTCAGATGGAATTCAGTCCTACAGCCAGCCCAGACTGCTTTGTAATTCCCATCCAAATTGACTTGAAAGCCAGTAGGTCTTCCACAGCCTAATAGATCCATTGCTGTTCAAATAAAAACAATTTGGAGCCAAATTTCAACCCAGATTATTATTTCATGGGCACTTGTGAGCTCCAGAAGGGAAGAATCCCAAGCAGAAACATTAAATGATGCTCTATAATAACTGTAAAAGAGATACTGGGTGAAGTATTGGAGGGGGAAGTGTTTGAACCTTCCCAGTCCAGTACCAAAGTCATCCAGGCACAGGATTTCCATGTTCCTCATTAACAGAGCAGATTGAATCCAGTGCTGACTTGCCCCTGCAACGTGTCTGAGGTTAAAAATGCCTGTGTACTCAGCTTAATAGGCTCCCATTAGGGAAATGCAAAATTAGCATTGATTTTATTTAAGAAGGGCATCCCGGATAAATGGTGTGCTTAAATGGCTGCACACAAAATTTTTCTGAGCTCTGGCAATTTCCTTCCACAGAAAAGATTCTATTTCGATGTGATAGAGTTTGCTAATGGCCATATGTTAATTAGCTCAAAATACTCCTTTACCCCAAACAGGAATTTCTAGAGGAAAGTTAAAAATAAAGAGCACAACAAATAAAAACCCAAACAAAACTCCCCAAAACCAAACCAACAAAAATAACCTGCTAAGATTTGTGATGGAACCAAGCAATCAATAAAAAATCATGCAACTTCTTTCTCCTAAGAAATATTCTTTTCCTAGCAAATTACTTGTGTAGTTTTCAAACAGCTTTCACTTTGAACTGAAAGGAGGAAAATATGCAATTTTGAAAATATTGAAAGGAAAAGTTCTGGCTTTTCCTACATCCCTTGCAGTATTTTATTTATTTATTCTGGCTGAAACATAACTTTTTCAATAGGAAGACACCATTTTTAGCCAAAATAAATACACATTTTCCTAGCTGACAGCAAAAGATATCAATCCTGAGAGAGAGAAAAGAATTATCTACTTCAAGGTGGGAAGGAGGAAGAGATCTTTGATTCTAAATGCAATTAATTTTCATTAATTAAAACAACATGAAGGTTTGGGGAGGTGGGGGGATGGAAAATTTAAGCCATTTATAATTATGGTCCTCTCTTCCTGTGGGTTCCTTCCAAGAATTTATTATCAGGTATCAGATGTAGTAAGAAAATAAATCTAAATGAAAGTAACGAAAGGAAGACAACACATTTCATCTTATTTCAGCTAAATATTTTTAGCTGTTTTTTTAATTATAAGCAATTTATAACTATCCCAGCTCTCCCACTGAACTTCATACTCTTTTAGCTAAATATTTTTAGTTATTTTTTTAATTACAGGCAATGTATAACTATCCCAGCTCTTCCACTGAACTTCATCTTCTTCCTCCTCACACAGGGAGCTCCAGCCCAAGGCAACAAGAGCTCCACAGACAGAAATCTGGTTTGTGGGTTTATTACTGACTGTATAAAACATTCCCAACAATTTATCAAGGGTTCCTAAGAATCTCTGATCTCTTTCATTTCATATTTTAATACTTGGGAAGAAACAGGAGCCATGGATCCAAGGGAAGAAGGACAAAGGTTTAGGAGATGCTGCCTGAGGATTCTCAGCCTCAATGAAACACTGAGCAAGTCTTGTTTCTTTGCTTTTCAGTTTCCCTCGATGTAAAATGAGAGTGATAATTCCAGTTATTCCAAAAGAGGGTTTGGGTTTTTCATAAAGGAAGGAGAGATGCCAAAATAGGCAGAAATAAAGGTTCCCTTGATTTTCGACAGAGTTTGTGATGCGGAATTTCTTCAGCACTTAAAAAACAAATCAGCTCTAAAATGTGCTGTGAATAACCATTGATAAGGGTGCAAAGAACTCCTAATAATAAACAGAGCTCATGCAAGGAAGGAGAAGAGCCATGAAAGAAAAGGAAGGCAAAAAAATCCAGTGAATGAGTTCTTTTTCTGAAATCCCTTTTGAAAACTCACAGAGCATCTCACAAGATCTGGTTGGGGGCTGACATTTGGAGGGGTTTTCTTTTCCTCCCCCCCTGTGTGAAAGTGCTGAATGGCACACAGTGACACAGCACACTTTATCCCATCACTTCTCATTTATGGGTGCACTTTTACTTCCCAGCCCTGAATTTGCCTTTCAGCAGGTCATAAATGTGCATTTTGAGAAGCAGATCAACTTTGCTTCTGTTGCTCTAATGGAATTTTTCCAAGAAAATTAATGTCTTATTTGTTTTCAGCACAAGGGTTTCATGATTTCCAGCACACTTAGGAATTCAAAAAACATTTAAGCACAACAAAAAGCATTATGTAGATGATCAATCCCCTTATTCCTCTAGATTCTTCCCTAAGACCTCTCCATTTAAATAAAATACAAAGTTAGCATTTTTTATTTTCCAGTTTTCTTTTTTCCCCACTGGTTTTTTCCTAACCTCTCTACTACATGAGTAGCTGCTTCCACATTTTATTATTCTGCAATACATTCCTGATTATATTTCAGATAAATACACTATAAATTAAAATATTTTAAATTCTCTTTCACATACATGCAAAAATATCAATGCTTGTTGAGACTTTTATGAAATTTTATACTGAAGATTTATTTTACAGAACTGTTTTGATTTTAGAAGACACTGAGCATTTCTTTAACTGAATATATCTATACAGTGGGTTTTTTTTTTCAAATCTCATAATATTTTGTACATTTGAGAGAAGAGTTTTCATACTGTCTAGCTGTGTATACCCACATAGCGATTTTTAGCATTTCAGTTGGTGCCATTTTTCCTTTTTCATATCAGGAATACTTTTTAGTTTAAACAAATACATTTCAGTCAGTGTTCTGTGACAAACAGCTTTAAATTGAATGGGAAAATGGACTACATGGAAGGATTCTCAGTGCTCAGTACAGAAAATGCACTCTTGGAGGCACAAAATAAATGTGAGCCTGAAAGAACAGAAGGGAATATTTCTTCCATCATTATCACTTAGGTATTGCCTGGAGGATCAGTTACAAGACAAATATCAGAAGAAAAAAAGATGTTACTTTCCTATGGTTTATGTCTCTCTAAAGAATAAAATGTGGGTTTACTAAACAAAGGTATTTAAGTAGCAGGATGTGTTACAAAAGGAGAGTGGAAAAAAAAACCAAAATCTCTGCCTCCTCTAGAAAATTATAATCTATTTGTCTCTTTATTAGTTCAAAAATTAAAAAAAATCATCTCCACAGCTGGATCCCAGTACATTTCCTGACTGTGTCAGGAATTTGGTTCTCTGTTTTAATGGAGAAAGGGAAAAACCTTTAGGAAAAAATAAAAATAAAAATAAAAATAAAAATTCCCTGGGCGTGCAGTAGAAAACCAAGAGTGCTGAGTGTCAGCTGGAACGTGTAATCCCCGAGCAGAGCCTGCCCTGCCCTTCCACAAGGAGCAGGGCGGTCGTTCCTGGGGATTTTAGGAATATCAGCGTCTATTTGCAGAGAGAGCCGTGGCTGAGAGAGCAAAGCGAGTTTGGATTCGCGGTGGGAGCGAGAATCCAGCCCTGGGCTGTTCCCCAGCCGGAGGAGAGCCCAGGGGACCCCTTTGTGGGGCAGCCCCGGGTTCTGCGGAGTCAAACCGGGCTCGGAGGAGGGAGCCGAGCATCACCTGCAGCAGAAACCAGGAGGCAAAGCTGCCGAGGTCTCGTTCCGTCCTCTCTCGCTGCCAGCCCAGAAGCTGCAGCAGGGAAACGCTCCGGTTTCACACGGGGAGGTTGCAGAGAACAACCCCTCCAGGGCGCTGCGATGCGAGGTAAATAAATCCTCGGCGGGAGGAGCGGAGAGCGAAACCTCCGCGCGGGGCTGAACCGCCAAGATACGCTCGGGCTGCGCCTCTGAATTCTCAATCCCGCACATCCCTGCCAAGCGTGTCCCCAGCGCCAAATTCCTCCCTGGAGCTGCCCTTTAGTTGCCCGTGGCTGCCCAGCTTCAGGAGCAGCCTGAATGTTGTGGAACATTCCCCCTTGGCAGAGGCGCTCCCCGCCAGGCAGAGCTGAGCATCCCCGGCGAGGAAGGGCTGGCCCGGGGCTCCTTCCCCAGCCCTGCTGCTGCAAAAGGGCTCACGACGGTGTCCCCTCACCTGCAGCACTGGCATGAATTTTTAGCTCCTCTGTGCACCCAGGCAGCAGTGGCTTTCAGTCCAACTCACTGCACAAGATGTGCAACCCCGGCTTTCCGTGGAGGTGAAATCTCGGGATTAATTCACACTGAGTGCGCACGACAGTGGGAAAAGTGACAGTACAGAGAGAGAAAAAGAGAAAAGGGGAATTTCTGCAGTCAAAACAGAGTTGGTTACTTTAAAATGAACGGTGAGTAGCCCGTGAAGGTACCCAAATAAACAGCAGGGGAAGGAAAACCTGCAGGCACAGAAGAGGACACGATGAGGTAGGAGAGAATAAGTTGCCATAGACATATACCTCGAGCCTTCATTTCATGCACCCATAATTCTCCCTGGCAGCTGCATGATTAATTCAAAGATTTATTGATTTTTTTTGCCTTGCTCAATCCTGTTGACCTGCTTTTGTTGACAGGTCTCTGTGGATCACACTCCTCTGGCAGCTGAAAGCGTTGGCATCACGTCGGTCTCCAAAGGCCCACAGGAAACATTTCAACTCCTTCAACACCCACCAGGTCTGAGTGCATGGCAAGAACGTGCAGGATTTATTTTAAATTAATTAAACCCATGAAAAAATTAGCCTGGCAGGCTGCTTTTGCTGTGAAAAATATCTGTAATTGCAATTATAATGCAGTTTCGGTGGTGGTAGAGAATGTCTGAACAGCTCAATCTCTTTTTCTGTGCTCTCACTTTTATAAAAAAATTTAAGTTTTCTAGAGAATTTTGGCACTGCAACTGCTCACAGCATAAAATGTTTGGCCTTTGCATCAACCACCTTTCTGCAGCAGGACAGAGCATGTGCCCCAGCACAGCTTGAGCTCACACACCAGATCACAGGCTTTAAAAATTCACTTGATTCTGACTAAAAGGTCACCTGGCCTCCCTCATAACCTTCCTCCAAAGGGAAAACACACATGCAATTAAAACGTGGCTTTACAGATCAGCAGCCCAGGTACAACACTGATGTCACAGCAAATGAAACAAAACCCTACCAGACAGGCACCTCCAATTCTTTCTAATGAGTCATTCCTCTAATGAGCCTCTCAATTAAAATTGGACTCTTGACAGGGAGGGCAAACCAAGTGAGCATCTGTGTGAGTAGCTACAGCCCTAAAAATTTGTGGATTTATCAACTTAGTGTCACTGTGTTCCACAGTGATGTTTTAGTCAAAATCAGTTACCTGCTACAACACACAACAATTGAATATTCTGTTTCTGTTTGTTTTGTTTTGTTTTTTTTGTTTGTTTGTTTGTTTTTTCCAGATGTCACCTGTAGATATCTCTTTGGATGTATTAAAAATAACCTAAAAATCACAGCTGGTGGCAGTTTTGCCTTTCTGCTCCCCTCAGAGTGCAGTTAAACCACATCCACAACCATAAAGGATTCCTGTAGAAAGGCACACACTCATTAAAATGAATCTCATGCATCAATTTTGTCCCCTCACATCAAAGCTGTCAGAGCTCGTTGGTGTTTGCTCAGGTTAGGCTGAGTTTTGATGGGAAACCTCAAGCTCACAGTGCTTAATGTGGTCACCTACTTATCCACTGCTGCTCAGGAAGGTGACAAGATCACAAGCTGCTGGCAGGGGAGATTTATAAGGATGAAAACAATGCTACAAAAAAAGCAAAAATTGAAAATAAATCATAAAGCTGGACCTGAAACCAGCACACTGATTCATCAAAGCATGTCCCTGCTTGTAGAATTTTGGTACCCAATCTGACAGCACTGAGCTTTGCTGTCCATAAAATCAGACATCTCTACCCCAAATCCTGCAATCAAACCAAAGTGATGAAAATATTGCCTTAAGTATTCAATAAAATATCTATGAGACAAAAACTGCCTGAAGAGTGGTAAACTAAGAGCAAAGGCAAAATGGAAGAGTGTTGAGTGAGCACCTGGGAAGGTTAGCAGTGAGTCTGCTCTTATTTCACCTCTAATAAAGAGCTGGTAAACATCCAGCTCATTTAAATGCAGGCCATATTTATTGGAAGGCTTTGCAAGCCCCAGAGAGAATTAATATTAGAGGAACTGTGGGGCCTAGAAAAAGCTGGCCAGGTGATGAAATGGGATTCACCCAGGAAAATGAAAGAAATTTCAAGCACATCTGGAGAGAAAATAATGTGACACAGATATTTCCAGTGAAAGACTAACTGTGTCACTGAATTCAGCCAGGCTGAAAGAAACCTCTTCATGACTGGCAACATCAATAACAAGGTGGTAAAACAGAACAGTTTGGGCATCAGATTGGATAATGTTATGCATGGTCCAACAGAGCCTCAGGCCCATGGAGAGATGTGATATGTGCCCATATGTGTGTGTGTGCATATAAATATATATAAATATATATATATATGTAAAATGAATGTATGTGTGTATATGCACACTGAAGGATACAGAGAGGGAAAGAGAGAGAAAAGCAAAAATCATAAAAAAAAAAATATTTGAAGCCTTTACCCAGAAGCAGACTTGCAATCTCCCTCTCTTTCTCTCCCTCT